>JAOWBH010125387.1:0-13827 GCA_028566215.1 Silene coronaria | reverse complement strand
GGTTAGGTTTGGGTTCGGGTCACTGATCATCAGGTCGTGTCGGGTTATGGGTCGTCATCGGATTAGGTCGGTTTAAGGTACCAATATTTTCGGGTTCTATAGGGTCGAGTTTACTCGGGTTCGGGTCGGATCACTTGTGTCAGGTTAGACTTACCAGCTCTACGTGGTACGGAATAATCTTAAAGTGCGTTTTAGGAATAAAACGGATATATCCGTCCTAAGTAAAAACAATTAGTTAATTAATTCTAAAAAAAATGGGGCGAGTTAGTCACGATTAATAAGGAGTACTAAATGTTACGTTGATCTTACGATGAGATCGAGTACTTCCTGTGTTCATTCCTCTGAACTATTTGTTACGTTTTTCGGAATTTTTCTCACCCTTTAAAAAACAGTATAAAAAATTCCGCAAAACAGCGGAAATATCTACTTTTTAATGTAATTTTGGTAGTTGATTTACGTGGCAAATCCACAAAAGTGCATGAGCAAACTAAGCCAAACAACAGGAGAGTTTCTCGTGATTTGCATAAACTTCATCAATGCTTCTGACCTCTTCTGTTTCCTCTGTACTACCTGATCTGATCATCACAACCATACACATGTAACATCTTCATTCAATTTATTTATCACCACCATTATCAAACCCTCTAACAAATACAGTACAACAATTTATCATTAAAGTTATACTGTAGGACGATCTTATTTTACAACTCTATCCCACATATTAATGTGGCTTTCCTGATTGATTATGCACGTAAAATTCGTCACCTTTTCAAAGAAAGTAACCTTCACTAGTTGTCTTGAAAAGTCATCTGATTCCAATCTTGTTTAGATTGATTAATTAATAGTTAAATATTCACTAATGACCTACAATAAAATCATTGGGAATTGAGATATTAACATTAATATTTTTATTATTATTATTATTATTATTATTATTATTATTATTATGTAATCTATGTTAAATTTCCAACTTTCTCTTCTTTTTTTGGTAAATTGTTTAAAAGAGACTTTATGTCTTCCATAAACAATAACACTCCTTACACTTTCCAAAAAGCTTCTAAAATAAAGGGTAGCCATGGAAATCCATGTTGGAAGCTCTGAAATCAGCTATTCATATGTAAGTTCTCATCAACCCACCTCCTGAAATTAAATTTCTTAATTACCCTTTTTTTATGTTTTTTGCATTTATTTCTTTTTTTAAAAGTAATTATTGCTTTATTTATTATTTAGAGTAATAATATGACTATTTATTTGGTTTTGTTGTTGATTTATCTTGGATATAATCAGTGGCGGAACCAGGATTTATATTTTGTAGTTACCGGACGAAATAGTAATGCAATAATGTAAATTTGGAAGAAACAAACAAACTTTTAGCAAAAAAGTTTCAAATTTTGATTATTTTAGAAGGCGAGTGCTCCTGCTAACTTCTCTTAGTTCCGTCACTGGATATAATCCGTCTATAATGTAGCAGAAGCTGAGATGTGAAAAAGAAATCATCTTTGGCTTGTTTTGTTTTGTTTGTGCAGGTTAACTAAACAGGTTGTTTAATTTGTGGGAGTTGAACAAATTTGTGGGAGTTGAACATTTTGTTGGAGTAGGTGGGATTTGTTAGCCTACTAGAGTGTAGAGTACATGTTATATTGGGTGATTGAAACTTGGATAAGCATCACATTGTTGAAAATCATGGTTAAGATCGTTGATTGTTTGTATTTTCGGGAGAAATAGGCAACTTTCCGTGAATGCTGAAGTTGAAAGTTTATATCGTGTGGTAGTTTGCACGATTTTGCCAAATTTAGTCGTCGTAGGTGATAAATCCTTCAATTCTTTTGACCCTTTTCTTTCCTCGAGCTAAGAGCTATCTATTTGTTTTGGATTACGAACCATTAGTGAAAATGGTAGTTTGAAGGGTTATCTCTAGTAGTGTTGTTAGTATAGCATGATGATTTTTTGAGCCTTTGGGAGTAGATGATTTGTTTGTGCAAAGAACATAGCTATGTCAGAAAAGACGTTGAGATCTTCAAGGCTGATTTTAAGTGTAACGGGGTTATCAATGTTTTTCCTCGTGTTGTCATCATTCTTTCTTTTCCACTCAGTCATTAACCCTTTCATGCCATCGTCAGTGTTTAAGTTCATTGTGGTTGGTGATGATAATGTCTATATCAAACCTGAGGAAAATGATGAACTAGTTGAGCCCCTTGCTATACCATTAGTACCGTCATTAAAAGACACTCGTGAGACTAGAGATGACATAGTTGAAGCTTTTGGTGATACTGACTTAAATGAGAGAGCACCCACCGTTTGTGACAAAAATAAAGCTCTGCTCAGAGTATACATGTATGATATGCCTCCTGAATTTCATTTTGGGTTACTAGAGTGGAAGGCGGGTTCCGATAGAATATGGCCTGACGTTAGTAAACCTAGTCAGGTTCCAAGGTATCCTGGTGGCTTGAATTTGCAGCATAGTATAGAATATTGGCTCACTCTTGATCTTCTGTCATCTAACATTAAGGAAATAGTTAGGCCTTGTAGTGTTATTAGAGTGGAAACCCCAAGTGAAGCCGACTTTATCTTTGTGCCATTCTTTGCATCCTTGAGTTACAATCGACATTCCAAGGTTCATGGTAAAGAGAAAGTTAGCCTCAATAGAAAATTACAGAATAAGCTGGTTGAGTTCTTGATGAGGCGTCCCGAGTGGAGGAAGTCTAGAGGAACTGACCATGTTATAGTTGCACATCATCCGAATAGCATGTTGTATGCTAGAAGGAAGTTAGGGTCTGCCCGTTTTGTGCTTGCCGATTTTGGGAGATATGTGGCTAAGACTGCTAATCCTGAAAAAGATATAATTGCTCCTTACAAACATGTTGTGAAACTCATCAGCAATAACAGCTCAGCGTCATTTGAGGGACGTCCTACGTTAATCTATTTCCAAGGAGCAATATATCGGAAAGATGTGAGTAATCTCTATTATTTGCTGGTATTAAGCTTGTTATGCATATATGTCATAAACTACATACATTGTCTTGCTGGATATTGTACTTTATTTGGAAATTAGCCGTGCAGAATTAGGAACTGATAGTTTTCAGCTTATGGAAACTTGTTGATTTTGAGGGCAAAAAATGGCGTGTATGGAGAAAGTTCTTCTAATACGACCTCTTTTAGCATCGTAAACTGTGTTCATGTGGGCTAAAAGCAAATTCTGTCATCTTATCAAGGATTCAAATCTGCATATGTCAGTCAAGTCCTTGTAGTTCTTCCTTTACACCAAAAAAATGGGTCCAATATCTGCATAAACTAGAAGTTTTGATTATGCCATGATAATTTTGTTTTCATGTCGAATGCTTTTAGCAATTGTGCATTTTTGCTTAGGGAGGAGCAATTCGCCAAGAACTGTATTATCTTCTAAAGGACGAGAGTGACGTGCACTTTACATTTGGAAGTGCACAAAGAAGCGGGGTCCGTCAAGCGAGCCAAGGGATGGGATCGTCCAAATTTTGCTTAAACATAGCCGGAGACACCCCATCTTCCAACCGTCTTTTTGATGCAATTGTCAGCCATTGTGTTCCTGTCATCATCAGTGATGACATTGAACTTCCATACGAAGATGTCCTAGACTACTCGAGATTTAGCGTGTTTGTCTGGGCATCAGATGCTATTAAACCAGGATTCTTGTTGAATCTTCTTCGGGGAATCCCAAGGGACGAGTGGACAAAGATGTGGATAAGGCTCAAAGAAGTTGCCCGTCATTTTGAGTACCAGTATCCCTCTCAGCCTAGTGATGCTGTTGATATGATTTGGCAGGCATTAGCACGCAAAAAATATAATTCCAATGTGAACCGTACTGAGAGAGGATATCGAATGCCCTAGATGTTCTCGCCTCATGCCCTCATCCCTCAGATAAGTCTTTGATTCTTGGCTTTTTAGTGTAACGTAGAGAAATGTAGATCACAAATTCACAACCATTGTTATTAATATAGTTTTGCTGGTTTGTCATGTTTAGCATGACATTACTGATTGCCGTGTGTTTTTTAGTTTTTTCCTACTTTTTAATTTGAGTTTTTATTAAGAGGTAAGATTGTTATCGATGTAGTTTCATAGGTTTTTCAGCCTTAACATGTTATTACCAGTCGGTAGTCGCAGTGTTTTTCTGCATCTTTTTTTTTTTGCATGGTTCTAAGGTCGCATGCATTTGGCTTAAATACTTTGATGTTGTACCTTCATCAAAAAGGGATGTGGTGGGGATTGAGTAAGTGTAACATTGGTTTACGATAGTAAAGAAGACCACCACTAGTTGGTAATTGGTTATTAGACGACCCTGGAAGGTTAGATGTAGGCGATCGATGATATGTTGATCCATCATTCTATGGAGAAAAAGTCCTTGCAAAGGAAAGGTTAAGAGGTTCTGTTGTACAGGTAATTATAGAACAGATGCTAGTTAGATCACAAGTCATTGACGTGTGGTGCTTGTGACGTGTTTGAAAACTGGCGAAATCTAAACCGTCTTCATGGTTCCCTTTACACACAAAAAAAAGGTCGAGTAAGTACTATAAAGTTGCACCAAGGAATTTCATATGTTATACCAAGTCGACTGTATTACAATGAGGATCTATGCCGACTTAGAGGGGTTTTACACAATGGAGATGGGCTGGTCTCAAATATGAGTTCTCAGATATGAATTCTTAGCCTAGCTTGGAAACAAATTTAAGCCTTCAAAACCAGCCCCATATGAAAGATACCTACCTCGGAACAAACAACAAACAATTTGAACCTATAATTCTTGAACTGCTCTCTTTTACACCTAAAACTGCATGTATAAGTATGACCTACCTTTGTCTTTGCCAAAAATGTGAGCTCCCCATTTCAGCCCATTTCAGAGGAATGCAGTCCTCCTATCAACATCTATTATGTATTGGATCCGAACCCCTTGGAACCCGTCTTTTGCTTGATTGATCAGGGTTGAACACCCTCAAATGATGTCTTGTGGGTGTGGGTGTGGGTATGGGTGTGGGTGCTGGACTATGTGAGCGAATTAGATCATCGACAGGAACCCGTTCGAGAATCCTTGTTCTTCTTACATATAAAGACTGACTCCTCAAGGCAAGGTCTATACTATTTAAGCCATTTACCTTATGAGATTGTACTACAACTAGAAATGCAAGACAAGATAATAAGATTATGACCACTTTATGAATGAAACAACCCATTTAGCGAAATCGAGTAGGATTTTGAGAGAGGAGGATGTGTATTTGTGCATGAACTTTGTAGTACAATATTAGGTTCTAAGATCAAAATGGTGTGTCATGGTGTGTTATATATATGGTAATGTGATGGAGAAGCCTTACAAGTTAGAAGAATAAAGCAAAAGAAAGAGGGACCTAAAACATGTAGAGAAGTTAGTAAGATTCACTTCTCTAATTATGAGATGCCTTAAGTAGAGAATATATAAGGATGTTGTTTTCTTCTGTCAAGTTTGAACAAAAAGGTAAGTTGGACACATTACCCTTTGGAAGCCAAGTATCTTTTTAATGGTTCCCCACATTCCTATCATTTCTGATTTTATTTCCCTTTTAGACCAAGCAAGGACTTGTCATTTCATCATCCCATGCTTCAGACATCTTGTCTCGGCTTACACGGAAAACAAAGGAGCGAAGATAAACCCCGAGGTGTGGTTAGATCACCGTTCACATTCGTTCAAGTCCGATTTGTTAGGTTTTCCTAAGAAAATCGGAACTAGTTAATCCTTTAACCAGAAAGAATGTTTGATCAAAAAATCATTTTTACGATTGGTAAACGACACTAGGCGATGTTATTCCGAAAAATAGGCTTGTTCACTGGTAGATGCAAAGCTAGCACATATACTAAAGTAGAAGTATGTTCCTTAAAAAAAGAAGGTATGGTCCAACAAAGAAAAATGCTTACAGTGGCCAAAATTTTACTACTACTAGATGATAGGGGTCTTCTTTTATACAGTATTTGCTTTAGCAGTTAAATCAAAAGATTCAAATATGAGTTGTTGCTATCAAAAGATCGTACCTTTGGACCTCAACCCTTCAATTTTGAACGTTTAGTAGACCTATACACACAAGACGACAAAAAATAGAGGCTGATGACGATTTCTCCGTCCCATATTCTTGTTTCACTAATTACTCGCTTCATATAATTTAAGTACCTGTTACGATCAAGGTATTAGCTAAACAGTGAGGCACAACATGTGAACAAAAACGGGACATTGCATCTGCACTCAGTTCTAACATGCCTGTCGCCAAACGTACAACTCGACCACGTAGTGAATAGAGGCTCCATAATTTTGGCTTTAATGAAATACCCAAACATCATGACCACATTTAACTATTTTAAACATTTTGTGTTCTGACCCGAATACGTAATTTAACATGAAAGATCGAGCGAGGAATGAGGGCACTGTTGATCCCAGCCATCAAAGACAACAGTGTTTTCTACCTTCTGGAATCTAAACCCAAATCTAGAGACGACAATAGACATGAACATGTTGAACAAAGGCAACATACAACGTATTAAATTTTTCTCAAATCTGAAAAAATATGCAACAGAATTGAAAGGAAATATTAGAATTTTACAAGTTGAAGAGAGTGAATCGGTACATGTCTAGCTCAGAGCTAAGCAGGATAATTGGCCACTTAGCATCGATCTCATAATCGTTTTATGTACAAAGAAATTGCGAGCTGAAGGTTGGGCAGTTCTTCAAGGAATAAATAACTCTGAAGGTACAACGAATGCCCAGAGAATGGCATTTGTTTTCGCATCAACCGACAGCTTTACAAGAACCTTACAATTGGTATCGGTAAAACTCTGAACATGGAGTTTTTTTTTATCATCTTAAAGCGATTTCAGAGTTGGGAATTATTCATGTGACTCGGGATGGGGATCAATTGGTGGAGAAGGGGCTATGGTAAAATGGACACCCCGATGTTGTCCGGCCTGTATCATGTATGCTACTTCGCTTGCTGCCAGTGCTGCTGCTTCCTGAGTGATTATAGTACATAGAAAAGAGAGTGAGGCCATAACAGTATAACACAGCAAGGAAAACATGTTGCCTCAAAACAATTAAATAGATTGCATTCTCAAGAATCTCAATGTTATCGACCAACAACATTTAAAACAGCATTGACTACATTTGTAGTACGGCCTCAAAACTCGAAATAACTGAAACCGCTATTTAACAGCAACTTCATCCCATATTCCTATTTATACCGTGTGATCATTTGGAACACCTATCTTACAAAACCCATAATAAGTCAATTAGGACCTAAGATGTGGAAGTGCAACATAAATAAAGCTCGAGCTCTAGACTATAAAGAGAGGTGGTATTCCAAGGGTCCAAATATTTTGGAAGGACGGCAAAAATAAAGAGCTATCAATGTAAAAAGAGCAAAAAGAAGCAGTCATGAAATAAAGGTGGAGGGGAAGAAAGAAATAAAGCCCAGAAAAAGGAAAGGAAAATAAGAACGAAGGCTAGACTAGAAACAGCAAAAGGCCCCAGTGCTACTGAAATTGTGATGGATCAAATCGTTTTACCATGGCAATATCCTCGTCGTCTCAGCTAAACAGCGTCATCTTGCAAGTCTATATGTTCTTTCCATTCTAATAATTTGGTTTATGGGTAGAAAGCTTATAGACAAAAGACCGTATCGACATCTTCAGTTTTATTTATTTATTTCACTTTTTGTAAAGGGAGCCACAAGAGCAGTTCAATGCTGATGGATTTTTAAACGCATGTCATGACTCATGAGTACCAGTGTACCACCTTGAATGAATTTACCAACTAAACTAGTGAAGATCTGCATCTACATTTCATTTAGGAGATTTTCATTTAGGAGTGAGATCGAATATACACAGGAACGGGGAGGTGTGCAGAACACGGTATAGTCTTCATAAACAAAGTGACAAACCTGTCTCTGCCTGCGACGTTGCAGTATACTGATAGCCCATGCCATTATGTAGCATGGAAGAAGAAAACCAGCGGCCCTAAGCAAGAAAAGCTGCCAAGAAAGCATCAGTTAATAATGTGGCACCAAAATAGTAGAAGAGAAATACGGAAGCATATTCTATTATAAAAATATCACTAAGACACTTACGGAGAAGAAAGTAGAGACATCATCATCCTCTTCATCAGGATCGGTGACATAGAGAGCATGCCTCAACAGAAACAAAGCCATTAACTGCCAAGGACAAGACCATTAAATCAGAACATGAATCTAAGATACAATTTGCTTCACTGAGTCAGATGTTTAATCTTTCAACAAGAAATCCATTGCAGACGAATTGTCTTTCTACTTTTGATTATGTTTGGCGCCATGCAGATCGTAAAAAGAAGCGCACGAAGAGGTAATTTCTAATTCTATTTTTCAGCCAATCAATCAAGACGGAAAAATTAGGAACGTGACTGCAAAGAGACACCAAGGATATGATGATAATAATCCAAAGAAGTCCAAAATTAAAGTAGGTTAGTGTCGGATTTGCATAATATAATAAGCATTGGACTTGCCAAGGCACAAAATCAGTGATACCAAAAATATCTCCAGAAATGATAAAACGGGGAGCGGGGGGCTTCTTCAAATCATTCAAGTATTTAGTTTTAGACAGGAATACAAGGATTTCTTTTCCAAGTAAAACAAACAGGAGTTCGGGAAATAGAAATTAATATACTTACTTAAAAATCACTCTAAATGCTTCACACAAAAGTCTATTCCTGTACTTTTTCATGCGCACTTCCATTTATGTCACTGTTACGAGAAGTGTTGGATTGACAAGTGTTTAGACATTTCGTATCCATACCCTTTTTTTGTCGGACACAGGTATCACCCCAAAAATTAAGGGTCTATAGTAACATAGCTTAGAAACACATACACAGATTAAGTAAAGAAACCAAAATGTTAGAAGTTTTTACCTATTTAAGGACTATTATTTTGTAAAATGTGATTTCTTTATTTACATTTTTGCAAAATGTAAACAATTTGGAGAGGGAGAAATTTAAACTGAATCTAAAATAGCCCATCTTATGTCTCATGTAATACAGTTCAAGACTGCTAGCATACACACAAAAAGTATTAAACATTTAAGAAACCACGCTGACATGATTCGAACTAAGAGAACATGACAGGGCCAACTTACAATAAGGGCAGCAGAACGACAAAATGCTGCTCCATTGGCGTTCGTATCAGCATACTCATCATATTCAGCTTCCAATAAACGTCTTTCAGCTGCCGCCATGGCCAAAAGACGTGGATCATTCAAGTCTAATGGTGTACCAGAAACTGTCCACTGACTGTTGTCACCAACAAACAAGAGATTCAGAATTAAGATACTAAAACATGCAACTATTGCTAATTAATTCCAAAGCAATGTAAAATATGGAAGACACTAGGCGAAATTGTAACAGAAGACAGCATAAGAGTGATACTTAGGTAAAAAACACAAAACACACCTGATATCGATGGCCATCTCATCAACCTGTGGAGGAGGTGGTGCAGTATATCCAGGCTGGTAAGGCTGCATACCAAACAAACAACACACGACACAATGAAACATGAGTAATAGCATAACGAAATATATATCAGTTTTGAAACACTGAATATAATGAGCTAAACAAGTAGCAAAGCCACAGGCACTACAGATAAGACCTCTAAAAGAAAGGATCGAGTTATTTTACGTAACAGCAAACTACAAATCATTTACATCTATTCAATTATATCAATTACCAAAAGATCAGAACCTTGTATTTTGCTTATCCATTCAGCTATTTATTACCTCGAATTTGAGTTGCTAGTACACAAAAAAAAGGAAATATTCGATGGCTTAATCATTTACTATATAAAGTAATCAGAAAGAAATATCAATCTCTAATCAGATAAAGCAGAATGAATCCTATGCCACAAAGCCAGCAATGCAGCCATAAAAACATACACACACATGTGAAATCCAAAAATACCAGCCTAAGCACACAGGTATAAGCCTATAACATCATTAACATAGTCATAACATTCAGAATCTTGACAAAACCATGGAAATGTACCTGATTACATATCTCACAGATAGTGTCTCCTTTCTCGTTGCACCACTTTTGAACACATTTCCTGTGAGCATACTGAAAACAGGCAAAACCACAAAAGCATTAGTCAGCATAAAAGCTAACACAAGATAGGGAAATAGATGAGCACCAAGTACCTACAAACAATTAAGTATGAACGAAATTAATGCACGCGTCATCCAATTCTAAACACCTGATCAGATCCCTAAGTAGCCATGAACACATCCAAATTAATTTTTTAAGCTATCGTGTATCGACCAATCTTCCAGATACAGATATTAATCAACTCATCTGACTATCAGAGACAAGAGACTTAGAGACATTTTCCATCACACTTGTCACTTAGCATATGAAGAATACATAGCAGTGAGCTCACTTTCATACAAGATCAACATTTTCCATTGTTTTTTTTTTTATCATACCCCATAATAATGACCCTCAAATCCTCGATCCACACCAGCATACTAGTGTGTTCTCAAAGGTTTAATGTGCCGCACTTCCATTTGGCTCTCAAATTAAACTCTGAAAGACATCCACAGACTTTTCTACAAAGGCCTAAAAAGGGTAATGATAAGATTACAGTACCTTCAAACTGCCATTGCAAGTGCAAGGCGTCTCCAAGTTCTTAATACTATCTTCCTCTTGACATATCCGGCATTCCAATTGAAGGAGTGGCTCTTCTTCGCCTAGCCCAGAATCTTCTCCTGAATTATCACTATCAGCTGAACCAGACGATTCAGCAGCGTTGCTATCGCCTGAAGGTCGCGAAACCTCAGACTCTCTCACAGGTTGCAAAGTATTGGGTGTAATCAATTGGTCCACACACACAACCAGATGATCACTCATTTCCTCTTGCAAATACAAGCTGTTGGCCTAACACAAAATTTAATTAAGATCAGAGAAATAAACATCACAAACCCTTCTAAACACCATCCCATAATTTCTCTTATTAGCTACCCATGTTTTTACGAAGGGGTATACGTCTTTAATGGATGGTTTTACGCTAATTAAGCATCGAAAGGTTGGGTCTTAGGTATAATGAAGAGGCATTTCACTTGAAATACCAATAACTAAACCCACTTTGATAAATTCCATAACACTACAAAAATTAGAGTTAGTTACACTAAATTTTGCATCAAATTGATGAAAAAAGCAACCAGTTCCAATTCAATACTCCAATTAAATCATTCATAAGTTCCTTACCTAGATACATAACAGATTAAATTATTGAAAGGTTCAAACTTTCTGCCAAATTCAACCCACAAAATTAAAAGAAATAAAATCAGATCTAAAATAATTATATATTTATATCCCAGCTACTTGAATAAAAGAACTGCTAAATTAAATAGCATTTCATCATAAATCCCCAAATTTCCTCAAACAGTGTCAAATCATAAATGACAATCTTTTCAACCAACTGTTTTTGACAAAATCAAATAATCAAACAAATGGGTAATTGACCCAATTACCCAAATGGAATAATAAGCATCTAAACCATGAAAAAAAAACACAATCTTTTGACTTAAAAAATACCCAATTCTGTATCACATTGAATAAATCTAAAACCCTAGAAAATCAAATGAATGAATACAACAAATAACAAAAACCCATTAAACAAAATCACCATAAATGATGTGAAAGATCAAAACTTTACCTTTGGTTAAGCAATTTAGATGAAGAAATACAAGGTGAATAATAAAGGAGATTGATTAATTGTTAAAAAATAGGGTTGAATTACAAATATGTGTAAAATGGATGATAAAAAAGATGATAATATAGAAAGGGTAGGTTCAATAATGAGGATTTTTTATTTATTTAATCAAAGAGGTTTGGTACGGAGTAGTTTGTTGTATGAATTTGACTTGACAGAAATTGATTCAATCAATCGATTAATCATATAATAAAGGGGGTGGCTTTTGGATTTTGTAACAAGTGACGCAGTTCGGACATGTAACGGTCGTTGTAACTTAGTACTCGGTATTTGCTTTTAATGCCAAGTAACATCGGGTCTAATTGTATATCGTTATTTTTTGTGCGTATTGGAAAAAATCCGGAATGATTGTGAATTAGAGGTGCTCAATTGGATGGGTCGGGACAGGCTTTGGTTCAAGCAGCCCTATCACGGCACTAACATATGATCGGGATGGGTTGGTTGGGTTGGTCTAACACTAATCCGGCTCACTTAGTAGCGGGCTAGTTGCGGCCCTAGCCCGACCCCATGGGATATATGGGCTGTGTCGGGCTACTAGATGATGTCGGCCCACGAAGCAATGCTTGGTCGGGCCGGGTTGCCCCGCTATATTATACAGCTCTAGTCGTGATGACCTGCAAATTGCGTATATCAAGGTCAAGCTACAAAATTACTTTGAGTCTTGAACCTAAAATCCTCAACGAAGCTCTATTATTTACAATGAACATTACTCCTACCATTTGAATGATAATAATATACTTTGTGAATAATAAAGCATTCAAGTCTAAGGGGGTAAAGAATGTGGTATATTTTGTGTAACTAAAGATTTTTCCACTTTCTATACTAGTTTGCCAACTAATAAAAATGGATCGTAGATATTTTATTTGACGTATGTTATCATAAAAACCTAGTCTTAACTTGAGGAGTATTGATTTCTATTGAGGTAAGAGTATACAGTGTATGTTGTTACTAATATCGTCTTTTGAATTCAAAATAAATTGATATACAAAGTATTTCTTTTCGTTTGTTTTTTTGGTAAGAAAGAATATTTCTTACGACAGCGTGATTCATCGAATATTTTTATTATTTTTTCCACTCCGAGTATTTTTATTATTATTTTCACTTGGTTGGTGATTATTTAGTGTTTTGATTTTGATGGTATGCAGTTTCTCCCGTTTAAAAAACATGCAACTAGGCTATTTGTCTAATCCTTGTTGTCTTAATGTAGCTTGTGTTGACTTTAGCTCAATACTCAACAATTATCTTAAACTGCAAGCAAGTAGTTTTGTTATTACTCCTATTATATTAATGCCTCTTTAGTCTTTATCCATTATATATGCTCCGTAGCTTCATCCCATGTATTTATACGTTTAGCCACGTCTAATCTTAGTGGCCAACATAATTAAGGTTTACTAATATTCTCTTCTACTAGGCATATAAAAAAAACAATTGATCGATAGAAGAATAAAAGAATACTAGCTAGTAGTATGAATTAGTAGGTTCGATAAAATAGATGTCACAAAATATAAGTCATCACTAAAATAGTTGAAGACGGCGTGATCGAATGAGTTAAAGACAATGAAACATTCGATAATTCTTGTTATATATTGTTAAAATTTGATCTGTTTTTTAGAATTCAGCTTGTATACTTTGATGTTTTGATAATTTCAAAAGTAAAAGTGAATTATAAATGTAATCACTACTTAATGGTAGTTTTAGTGAAGATTTAAACTTCAGTCTCTTGTTATAACCATATATGCATATAATTTTTAAGGTGTTATCATTTGAAAACACTAAATCACAATGCTAGCTAGTTTTATAAGAGGAGACTCTGATCTAGAAGTTAATTAATACGATAGCTACATGCAGCAACTTGTCTTTTTTTTTTTTTTTGTAAGGACGTAAGCACATACATACACTAATTGGTAATTAAAGTCTAACAAACGCGTGTGGCTTGTAAATGTTATATGATAGCTTCATCAATCAATTGAATAATTCAAAAGTTGTAAATTGTAAATATATGATCAAGTTTGCGTGTGGGGCCTAAGCCTAATGTGTAATTAGGGCACATAAT
>JAOWBH010125277.1:0-11885 GCA_028566215.1 Silene coronaria | reverse complement strand
CCCCCCCCCCCCCCCCCCCCCCCCCCCCCCCCCCACCCTGATATTGATTTGAATGTGGCTTTTCTTAACCAATTGTTATCTATAGGGTTACGTACTATTAAATCCATCCCTCTTAATTGTCATCTTGGATTTTCTCGGGTTGTCATGGGGGGCCTAGATGATGTGGCTTCCTCTCCTCGTGATCTCTCTTACTGGGTTAACTTGCTTGTGTTGCCCCTTTGTATACTGAAGACCTTCTCCCCGAGAAGTAACCTTGAGCGTAGAACCGTTGTTCGACGACAACATCAGGAGTAGAGTATTACTTCTGCCATTTGTACTTGGCGTGTGCTAGGTGGCTCTTTGCAGCTTCTGCAGGATACTTTAGCTGTGGTTGCTCCTTCTTTTAGTGTGGAGGAGGATCTTGACTTGAGTGAGCTCAATATTAGGCAGTGTCGGAGGAAGATTTGTGATGGTTATTATACTGCTGTCATTCGGGTGCTTTCTTCTTTTAGCATTGCTCCTTACTCCGATGGTACTCTTGCGGTTTTGAAAGAGAAGCACCCCATCATTCCTTCCCCCACCTTACCTCAATTGCATGCCGATCATCATCCTCTTACTGCATCCGTGACAGTTGTTCTTGATATGATCAGGGGTTTCCCGCGTGGCACTTCTTGTGGGAGGGACGGTTTTCGTGCCCAGCATCTTTTAGATTGTTTAAGCGAAGCTGCTGTTGTTGTTTCGGATAATTTGATCGCCTTTATCACTCGGGTGGTTAATTTTTTTCTTTAGGGTAGATGTCCGCAGGTTCTTGGTGAGTACATTACTAGTGCTCTTCTCACCCCGCTTGTTAAACCAGGCGGCATTATTGGTCATATTGCTGTGGGTACGATTTGGGGACGACTTGTCTCTAAGGTTGGTGATTTTTTGGTTGGCCTTTCGTTGAGTGGTTATTTTGATGGTCTCCAGTTTGAGGTTGGGGTATCCGGTGGAGCCGAGGAAATTTTGCACGCCTTGAATCGGTTTGTTGAGTATCGGGGTGATGAGGTGGGTCTTTCCTTGCTGCTGGTGGACTTTCAGAATGCTTTTAACATGGTCGACCGAGAGATCATGTTACGAGAGGTTCCTAGTCATTGCCTCGTTCTCTTCCGTTGGGTGGAGTTTTGTTATTCTAGTCCGGCTCGTATATATTATGGTGAGCACAACTCTTGGTCTTGTTAGGGGGTTCAGCAGGGTGATCCGTTGGGTCCTTTGTTTTGTGCTTTGGTGTTACATCCTTTGGTTTGTAAGATCAAGGAGTATTTCGACTTGAGTTTGCAGGCTTAGTACTTGGATGATGGCACTATTGTTGGGGATACCTTAGTTGTGGGGAATGTTTTGGAGCTGATTACGCGAGATGGTCCTCGATCGAGTCTTCATCTTAATGTTGGTAAAACCGAGGTCTTCTAACCTAAGGAAGATCACATGAGCAGGCTTCCCGGTGTCTCCCCTCTATTGCTAGGCCGCTTTGTGATGTCAAAGTCCTTAGTGGCCCTGTGATTGTGTGTCATGATTTCAGCGAGCTTGTGGTTAGGAGAGTGACAATGACCATCGAGCTTATGGATTCCGCCGCTATAATTGATGATCCACAGTGCGAGCTGTTGTTGCTTCGGGCTTGTACTGGAATTTTGAAACTCTATTTTGCTTTACGTACTTGTCTGACTGCTGTTTTGAGTCGGCTAAGCTTTCCTTTGACATTACGCTTCGCTCTCATTTGGAACGTATTATTACTGCGTCTGGTCCTAGGTTTGGTGACTGGCAATGACAGCTTGCCACCCATCCTTTTGCCTTCGAGGGACTTGGTGTATATGCTGCTGGAGATGTTCTGCATTATTCTTTTCTGGCATCTCGTTTGCAGTCTCCTGGTACTACTTTTGATGCGGCTCTGAATGTGTTTAATGAGGTTAGGGGTTCTGACTTTCTGCGTAATCCTGGTGAGATCGTTGCCCCCAAATTTATGAAGAAATTGGCAGACATATATTTCGCGAGGGTTGTTGCTACTGCAGAATCGGTTTTCTCTTTGACTCCTCGACAGGTTACGTTGTGGAAGTCCCAGAAGGGTAGTCACGCTTCTGATTGGCTTTATGCGGTCCTTATTTTTGGGTTGGGGCAGACTATGAACGGTAGGGCTTACCATTGTGAGCTTGACTATAGGTTGGGTATTCTTTTGTTTTCGGTGCCCGGGTCATGCTCTGCTTGCTCTCGGGTATTTGATGGTGATATCTACGGGGATCATGTTGTTTCGTGTGCTGGTGCTGTTGGTATCAAACATCGGCATAACCTTATTCGCGACACCTTTTTAGATATATGCTTCCGATTTGGGATCTCTGCTGGTAAGGAGGTAGATATTGGGATGCTTGATGGCCATGATAGATCATTGCATCCTGCAGATTTATTGGTCTATTCTTGGATAGGAGCCATGATGTGTGTATGGATCTGACCATGTCTTCCCCTTTAACTCAGTCTGGGTTGTCTGACTTCGTGCCCGGACGCGTGGTGGTTGATGTCAGGTCTTCCCCTTTGACTAAGTCTGGGTTATAGGTGGTTACGTTGCGTGCTTTCCTGTTAGGGTTGTGTCTGGTCTTTGTGGGTGGTTGTTATTGTCTTTGTACCGCTACGCGACCCTGACTAGCGTGCTTTGGTATCGGGTTTTAGTGTTCGCGTTTTTGGGTTTTAGGGTTCGCATTTTGGTGTTGTTTGAGGGTTCTTTTTTGGCTTGTGGTTGTTCTCTGCCCTTCACGTCGGTTTTTGGGTTCCTTGTTGGCCGCCGTTGTTGACTCGGTTGCTAGTGGTCCGACCGTCTGTTTTAGGGTTTTGATCATCCACCACCTTTTCTTTCTTTCCTGTTTCTTTTTGCGTTTTCTCCTGCCGTCGCTGCTTCCTTCTCGCTGTCGTCATGGGTTGCTGTTGGGGTGGTGTCGTCTGTTTGGGTGGCTGCCGTTGAAGGCTTGATGTGGTTGGCAGTGGGCTTGTGTTTTTTTTTATTTTTGCCGTTCGTTTGGTGACAGGGGCGGTTTAGGGTTGCTGTTTTTATTCGCTGCTGTTTATCGTCGGGTTCGCCAGAGTGCTGGCTATTTTCCCGCATGTGTGTGTTGGACCGCGGCTCGTGCTTGACCTCGGCACACGCTTTTCGGCAGCGGGTTGTTGCTAATTTCGTGGGTTAACCATTGCGTGTATTGTGTGATCTTTTCATGGACGTTAGTTATACACAATTTGTTTTACTTTATTTTCTTTGAACCACCTTATCGTTATGCCCGACCTTGTTCGCTTCCATTGCCTTTTTGTGGGTCTTTGTAGGTATCGGGATGGTGGAAGTAATGGCCTCATCAGAACTACCATGCTCGCTCACCACCGTGATCGGCATTGTACTGGGGATGCTCAGTTAATCATGCGCAACTCTCTTTCTTCTTTTTCTGTTTTTATGGCAGCTGATACTACCTTTAGGCGTATGGGTATTTGGTTGTGCGGGGTTTGTTTTAAAACTCATACTCACCGCGCTAGGTGTCGGCATGCACGGGGGTCTTTTGTTGAGAAGCCTGATTGTGGTGATGGTGTTGTTCGCTTTGTTCTTTTTCATTTTCCCACACCATCGGATCCCATTATTTCGCTTTCTCCTGAAATTGTGGGGGTCCCTGATATTGGTTTTAACGTGGCCTCTCTTGACTGGTTGTTGTCTACGTACTGTTAAATCCATACCTCCTAAGTGTCGTCTTAGGTTTTCTCGGGTTCTCAAGGGAGCCCTGGATGATGTAGCTACCACCCCTCGTGATCTCTCCTGCTTGGTTAACTTGCTTCTGTTTCCCCTTTGTATACTAAATACCTTCTCCCCGAGAAGTAACCTTGAGTGTAGAACCGTTGTCTAGCGACAGCGTCAGGAGGAGAGTATTACTTCTGCCATTCGTACTTGGGGTGTGTCAGGTGGCCCTTTGCAGCTTCTGCAGGAGATCTTAGCTAAGGTTGCTCCTTCTTTTAGTGTGGAGGAAGATCTTGACTTGAGTGAGCTCAATATTAGGCAGTGTTGGCGGAAGATTTGTGACGGTCATTATACTGCTGCCGATCGGGGGCTCTCTTCTTCCGGCATTACTCCTTACTCCGATGATAATCTTGCTGCTTTGAAAGATAAGCACCCCATCGTTCCTTCTCCCACCTTTCCTCCATTGTTTGCTGATCACCATCCCCTCACTGCGTCCGCGTCATTTGTTCTTGATAAGTTTAAGGGTTTTTCGCGTGGCACTTCTTATGGGAGGGACAGTTTTCGTGCCCAACATCTTTTGGATAGTTTGAGCGGAACTATTGTTGGCGTTTCAGATGATTTGATCGCCTCTATCACTCGAGTGGTTAATCTTTTCCTTGAGGGCATTCGTCCGCAGTTTCTTGGTGAGTACATTGCTAGTGCCCCGCTCACCCCGCTTGTTAAACCGGGCGGCGGCTTTCGTCATATTGTGTGGGTACGATTTTAAGATGGCTTGTCTCTATGGTTGGTGTTTTTTTTATTGGCCCATCGTTGAGTGGTTATTTATAAGGTCTCCAGTTTGGTGTTGGGGTATCCGGTGGAGGAGAGGCTATCTTAGACGCCTTGAATCGGTTTGTTGAGGATCGGGGGATGAGGTAGGCATTTCCATACTGTTGGCGGATTTTCAAAATGCTTTTAACATGGTCGATCGTTAGACCATGTTATGCGAGGTTCGTAGTCAATGCCTTGTTCTCTCCCATTGGGCAGAGATTTGCTATTCTAGTCCTGCCCGTTTATATTATGGTGAGCACAGCTTGTGTTCTTGTCAGGGGGTCAGCAGGGTGATCATTTGGGTCCTTTGCTTTTTGCTTTGGTTTTACATCCTTTGGTTTGTAAGATCCGGGACTCTTTTGACATGAGTTTACAGGCTTGGTACTTGGATGATGGCACTATTGTGGGGATACCTTGATCGTGGGGAAGGTTTTGGAGCTAATTATGGAAGATGGTCCTCAATCGGGTCTCCATCTTAATATCAGTAAATCCGAGGATTTTTTGCCTAAGGAAGATCCCAGGAGCAGGCTCCCTGGTGTCTACCCCATCCCCCTCCCGCGCTATCGCTAGGCCATTGCATTGTGTCAAAGTCCTTGGTGGCCCTGTGAGTGTGTGTCATGATTTCAGCAGTGAGCTTGTGGTGAGAAGAGTGACTCGAACCATCGAGCTTATGGATTCTGTCTCTATGATTGATGATCCACAGTACGAGTTGTTGTTGCTTCGGGCTTGTACTGGTATTTCGAAACTTTATTTTGCTTTACGTACTTGTTCACCTGTTGTTTTTGAGTCGGCTTAGCTTTCCTTCGACACGGTGCTTCGTTCTCGTTTCGAACGTATTATTACTGCGTCTGGCCCTGGCTTTAGTGACTGGCAGTGGCGGCTTGCCACCCTCCCTTTTACCTTTGGAGGACTTGGTGTGTATATTGATAGCGATGTTTTGCATTATGCTTTTCTGGCATCTCGCTTGTAGTCTGCTGAGTTGCAGGCTCAGCTTTAACGGGCCTCTGGTGTCTTATCCCCTAAACCTGCTTTTGATGCGGCTTTGAGTGTGTTTACTGAGGTTACGGGTTCTGACTTTTTGCGTCAACCTAGTGAGATTACTGCCCCCAAACATATGAAGAGATTGGCAGATATATATTTCGCAAAGGTTATTGCTTCTACAGAATCGGTTTTCTCTTTGACTCCTCGATAGGTTGCGTTGTGGAAGTCTCAGCAAGGTGGTTACGCTTCTGATTGGTTACGTACGGTCCCTATTTCCAGGCTGGGGCAGATTATGAACGGTAGGACTTACCGTTGTGTGTTCAGTTATCGGCTGGGTATTCCTCTGTTTCTGGTGCCTGGGTCGTGCTTTGCTTGCTCTCGGGTTGTTGATGGGGATATCTACGGGGATCATGTTGGGTGATGGCGTTGTTGATGTCATACATAGGCATAACCTTGTTCGTGACACCCTTTTAGATATCTGCTTCTGATCTGAGATCACTGCCGGTAAGGAGGTAGATATTGGTTTGATCGATGGGCATGACCGGTCCTTGCGCCCTGAAGATTTGCTGCTTTATTCTTGGGACAAGGGTCGTGATGTGTGCGTGGATCTAATTGGGTATTCCCCCATGACTCAATCTAGGTTGTCTGACTTCTTGCATGGCCGCGTGATGCTGCTCGGTGCAAGTGTGCCAAGTATCAGGGTTTGTGTGCAGGGCGTGGGTATGGCTTCTTGCCTTTCTCTTTTTCTTCGCTAGGAGAGTTGGAGACGGATGCTATTGCCTTGCTTCGCCGGATTCATAAATTTTCTGTATCCCATGATGCCGGGGCGCGGGCTGCAGCTTTTATTTTTACGAGACTTAGCTTTGCTATTGCTAAGGGAGTGGGAGCCCAGATAGTATCTCGGCTGCCCACTAATTTCTTGTAAAAAAAATTTCGCTTGATTTCAAATAAGGTTCCCGTTTTATAAAAAAATAATATTAATAATAAACCACCAAAGTCCACGTCCAAGCTTTCTCATGAAATACTAATCTCACATTAGTACTAAGCTGTCGACAACAGTAGCGCACCACAACATTTTCTAGACACGAATATATGTATTGCTTTCTTAGTATACCATCTGTGTGTATAGTCGTTATTTTACGAACCGTGCTAGAGTTAACTATATTAACATAAATTAAACCGAAAGAGGTGACCTTGAGTGTGCAAGACGCACGATGCTTTCTAGGTTGTGAAGAATGAAACGGGTTGACTATTGTGAGAAGGAGCAAGTTCAATGTCAAAGTTCCATTCCAAGATGACGGAAGGGCCACTTGATATGGAATACGTTAGGCGATAGTGTTTGAATTGTGTTTCTCTTTGTTTATATACGGGTTTCTTGTTTATTAGGTGAGTTAACTTGTTTGGTTATTAGTGTGTATTATATACTATATTATATTATGCTAGTGGGGTGAGTCTATCATATTATATATATATAATTATATTATCAATTATTCTGTTTGTGTTTATAAACAAATTACAGAAATATATATACGAGTCGATTTACCTATTTAATGAAAACACGGGTATTACAATCTCCCCCCTTAAAGGAACTTTGTCCTCGAAGTTCGTGCATACTATCTAACGCTCGAAAAACAAAATCCTAGAGACAATACACCATGCTTTATTAACTCATGCCGTGACACTTACCTTTTACTCGACCACAATAAATAATAAACAGTAATCACATCATTTAAGGAAACATAACAACAAAAATTTCATAGTATCACAAAATCCACCTCAAGAGCAGACGCAATGTGTGTTGCGCTTCTTCTAGAGGGCGCATCACCTGCTTTGTCTATTCTTAGTTGGTTTCTGACCTTGAACTCCCTTCGCCTTGACATAGTTTGTATATAGTTTTAATAAATCAACTAATATTCCTATTTATCACCTAATTAGTAATATCTTGAGTTGTATTAATTTATTTCGTCATCTTATTTTTATTTTCTTTTATTTTCCTTTGTTTTATTTTATTTTCTTAAAACTTCTTTTGGGCATTCCGGTGACGTGAATCCAATTGTTTCCTTGTAATCTATATTTTATATTTTATTTCATATTTATTTGTGCCAATTTCACATGTAATTAATGTAAATATTCACTCGACTTCTAATTTTAATTGTTAAATCAACAACTTAGATAGATTCACATGCCAGGTTTAAAATTCTGTTTGTCGCATTCATGCATTTAATTAACAATATCGAATATAAACGACGTTCCCAATCTTTAGTAGATGTCGCTATCAAGGCAGGCGGGATTAGGTATTCTATTAAAGAACTTCCTAATACGTAGCCTCACCCCTTACTTGGAATCTCTGTGAACATCTGTGTTCATTGGCATTATGAGAGTCACTCTAGACATAGAATGCTAAAGGTGACTTATTCTTGGTGTATATGTCACTACTTTGTGTCTTGGTATGACATCAAGTATTCGAACGGTTTCCAATTTTCCATGATAATTGGTGGCGACTCCTCAAATGCAGGCTTGTTCAAACCTTTCACCGGTTTTAAAGCCTCTCAAATCGGTTACGATCCATGACGTGCTTCGCTATGCGAGGCTCCGTGGGGTGGTATACCCCCACAAACGCGCGGATGCGCGCGACGCGGGTGCCGATGGTCCACATTTTGGCGAATCTACTAGGGATGATACACTTAGACTTAGTCTAGTGTTACCCGTGGTGAAACTTGAACAAGGTTGGGAATATATTGAATGTTTGACAATTGTTGATTTTCATTACTCAATCTTTTTTCTTTTTATCTAGCCTTCATAGGCTCTTACCCAAACCAATTTCTACCAATTGTCCCGTCTCGATAGCTCAAATTCTTATTTGTTCTTAGTAGATGGATAAGGATTGATGTCAACCACACCTGATGCATACTCATGTTTGTGTCAAGAGCTTTCACTACTCGCATTAATGGAACTAGGAATCGACCTTACTCATGTTTAACACGGACCTCTCCACAGACCGGGGTTTGATGGCTTGGTGTGGAAACCATCCTACTAAACCAAAACTCGTTACTAGAAATTTGCATACCGTTATAATGCTTGTTCGAATGTATACATTATATATGTTTTCCAAGTCTTTTATATCCCATTTTGTAAACAAAATTATGTCAAAATTTTCTGACCCGTTTCTTTCTTATCAAAATTTTCGAAATTTTCAATGGTAATAAAAAAAAAATCAATCAATAGTTTGTCAAAAATGTAAATATGTAAATCGTTTTAGGCTCTAAATAGCCCAAATCAAATTAGACCAAGACAAATCTCCGTCGGATTTTGCGATCCGCATTCCCACATTTTAGGTCCCTAGTCGAGTTATTAAGCGTTACGCCATGACTTTGAACTCCCGAATTAAAGCACCTCGAGTCACGCGCGTAAATCACACACAATGATTTTATGGGCATCACATTTCAAAATCAAATTTCCAAAAACCGTCTTTCCACACGTTTTACACGTCTCATTAGATCACTCACACTTGTTTTGAGTGTTTAGTCGGCACTGAGTCCGCATGGAGTTGTCCTTTTGTGCTAGTCTTTGTATTTCGTCTTTTGGGTAATTGTAAACCGTAGTCGAACGAGTTTTGGCACGTCGTCGGTTTCTTCTCAGCTAAATATGTCTGGCAACAGTATAAATGATAGTAATCATGGAAATTCGGGCAACAACGAAATCTTGGCCGTCATTCTTCATTTCCAAACTAGTCAGGATGTCGCTTACAACCGCCTACAGACAATTGAAAACCGCACCTCTGCGGTAGAATCCAGACTTCATCTTAAAGGAGAACCTGAACCCCAAATGACAATGATGAGGTTATAGGAAATGCCATGTGCTCACTGAGGATGAAAAACGCCTTAACTACTTGGAGGAACAACTCATGTATCTCAAAGAAGATGGCATCTACAGAGAGAACAGAAGAAAGTATGAGGCTGTCAATGCTCAATTGCGTATCAAGTTCACTATGGTTGACATCTCGAAATTCAAGGACATGAGAATCCTTTGAATCACATCCGAGCTTTCAAGGACTATATGTCTATCAAAGGCATCAAAACCCGAGATGTTTGTAAAGATCTTTCCTTCATCTTTTGACACCATTCGTAGGCAATGGTTATATTCTCTAGATCACAAGAAGATCGCGACATGGGATGACGCCGCAATCAAATTCCCCAAGAAATATGCAGATAATGCTGAAATTCAAGTCAACATGGACACTTTGAAGTTCTTAACTCAAAACGACAAAGAAGACTTCACTAATTTCCTGAATAAGTGGAGGAAAACTAGTATCCAACTTGTGGAGCGTTCGAATGAAACCACTCTTGTGGAAAAGTTTGTGGACAATCTAAAACCGTTCTATGCTAGCCATATGAGGTACCATAACATCAAATCTTTCAATGATATGCCCGTCTTAGGTACAAGGATCAAAGATAATATTCATAAAGGACTCTTGTCTAAAATCATTGGACGCTGATATCAAAGCTCGACATCTACTGGAACCCGTTCCTATGGTTCGACTAGCAAGACCAATGAAGTTAATCTTTTGGAAGTTTCAAAGAAGAACACTGTATCTAGAAAGTTCACCGATTGGACCTACACTCGATCCCACTCCTGAAAAGACTAATAAGACTAATACATTAAGGTAGCCTAAAACCAATTTGACCTACAGTTGATCCCGCTCCTGAAAAGATGACTAGATATTGGGATGATAATGCCTACTGTCAATTTCATAGTGGTAAAGGCCATGACATAAAAATTGCTACAAATTGAAGCATGCCATCCAAGATATGATCGAAGATGGAAGGCTACCTATTCTCCCTCCAAATAAGCCTAATAACACTGAAAATCCTCATGGAATTTTATTGATTACAAATAAGGAATCCACTTGGATTGCTCATATCTCATTTCCCCTATCAAAGATGAGATCAATATGATGGAGAGAGAAGACGAACTTCACCTAGAAGCTGCTCAAGTAATCGCCACTCCTACCTTCCAAGATCTCTTTAAATGGATAGAACGTCTTGAAAGCCTAAACCAAAAAAGGTTGTCGAGCTTCAAGCAAGCATATCTCGATTAGAAGCACTAAATGTCACACAACAATATGAAATCAAAGAGAACAAAGCATACAAAACTGAAATTGGCAATAAAACCGAAAAGAAGGATGAATCTCCCTCGAAAGTCGTGATAGTTTGGGATTTAGGCCAACAAATTGCCAAGAAAAAAGCTGAGATTATCCGAATCAAAGAGCATAATGTCGCATAGACAACTAAATATGACGAAAGTGAAATCAATGGTGTGTGGAGGGACGATGCTGAAGACATATACCTCTGATCATTAAGCTAGTCTATTCAATTGTCGCAGCCTTTATTAGTCTTAACCCGGTCGATGAAAATCCTAATTTGCTAGACTAATTAATTAACTCTGGTCAGTAAATTAACTAATTAGATTCAGGACAACAATTGAACAACAACTTATGCAATTAAACAATTAATTCATTAATTAATCCTCTTCTAACAACCTAGATCCTCATTCACCCTAGATTAGAAATTTAGCTACTCATAGTACTCATGGTAACAACAACAATATTAAGGGTAAACATAATTAAAAGCAATAAAGATAAACAAAAACAACAATTGCAATAACTTAAGAATTTAATTAATAATAACTGAAGTAAGAGATTAAAATTACCGGAAACTAAAGGATTAATTGAACAAGTATGTAGATCCAAGCAATAAATAAAGTAGCAAACTAAATCTAGAAGTTTTTTAGGAGTATCTGATGTAATAGAAGCGTAACCTAACAAAAAAGCACGAGTTTCCTATTTATAGTACGTACAAATAAACCGACTTAAGGAAGTTTTCGAAAAAATCTACAGCAATTAGGATCCTCAATCGAGTTCACACATATTCGATCGAGGCCATGTAACTCGATCGAGTCTTCACATCCTTGATCGAGGATATTTTGTGATTCAGCTCTTCTTCGTGTTTTCTTCACTTCTCTTCGTCTTTCTTCCTTGATCCTCGTGCCATCATCTTAGTACTCCGTCTTGCCGACTCCGCGGTGTCTCATATTAGTCTTTTATCACTAGAATGCATCAAATCTACATTTAAAACACAAAAGGCCGAAGTATTGACATTTTTGCATATATGGCATATAAGGCCATGTTCTTTTGGACTTAAAGTAGCTTAATTTCAGTAAAATTCAGAAAAGTTCAGAAATGTTCAGCAAAATTCAGAAAAGTTCAGCAAAATTAAGTTCAGCAAAATTAAGTACAGAAAAGTTCAGCAAAATTAAGTTCAGCAAAATTAAGTTCAGCAAAATTAAGTTCATCAAAGTTCAGTTCAGCAAAATTAAGTTCAGCAAA
>JAOWBH010125056.1:0-13829 GCA_028566215.1 Silene coronaria | reverse complement strand
TATTAATGACCTTTCTTATACCTGTTAGAAATAATCGAGAGAAGTGTAACAAAACTAAGGTTGCAAAAATATTACTTAGAAAGTAGACCATTTACTATCTAGCTCCATGATCGTCTAACTGCATCAACATACTATGTGTAATACATATATAATATAGCTTCATGTGTACAAAACAACTATCAAATAAGCCTACCAAGTCTCTCATTTACAACATATAATACTCATAGCTGCATAAAAAACTAACAGTACTATTCGTTGTTGTAGTTGCACCAACAACACATTCGGAAATTAAGCGTGATGTTGCGCTTAAGCAAAATTCCATGTGAAACCATACGTTAGAAAGGCGGATTGGCTTTTGAATAAGCATATAAAATTAGAATTACCATGAATAATTTAGTTGACAGTTCTATATGCTCCAAATACTCGTCGCTTGTATGACACCATAACGTATGAAAATTGTCATTGTTCCTATCGGCAGATCTGCATGGCACCAAAATTCACAATAAGTTAAATGGAGTAATGAAAACGAATATGAGTAATAATTAAATTAATATGGAAAAAAATAGAGTTTAGAACAACAGCCAGCTTAATCAAAATGAGTTATGAGATATTTTCATAATGGTGTCATTACTAAAAGATTAAGTAGATTGTTCACCTTTTTATAGATATATAAGGCGATTTTTTAATAGGCAAAAGATGAGGATGCCTATAATTAAAGAGGAATTAAAGAGGGAGTTAATTGAGCGTGGAGAAGAATGCAAAAGGATAACTTAACGGCTAAACTAATGGCAGATGAGGAGTCTTTATTCTGATAATTTTCTTATATTTTTTCATCGAATATGCTTGAAATAATGCGAGGGCTTCATTGAGTATTGTATTCATTAGATATATTGCCATGTGTATTGGCTGTTTTTGTCTTTTAACTATATTTATAGATATTTATAGATATCTTACAGTTATCAAACGCTAATCACACTGTCAATCAAAGATTGTGAAACTCTCGCAAATTCTCAATAAACGAGTACGAATTTGTATGCAGACCACGATCAATATATGACAAAATTAACAATAAATCAAGTGGAAAGCAAATTCCACTCCCGCTTGCAGCAAAGCAATGTTACCAAGTTTGCACATGGATTAAATTGAAAAATATGCAACTTGCAGTATCATACAGAATCTTAATCTCATTAATCTTGTTTATTCTAGCATATGAATCAACAATCATCTAACAATAAACACGTGTAATCCTTATCACAATGGATCAATCAAGTACACAAAATAAAACATCATATGTTAACCAAATTTCATGTATTCGCAATACATATTATAATCTAATGGCGGCTCATGGTCAGATATTATTACGTAATCATGTGAATAACATATTACGACAAATAGCTAGATAAAAGCATGATCATTACTATAAATATGAAACAATTTCAGTTGTAATTCGATTTTTAACATCACATACGTGCTCTAATACCACTGAAGGGATTTATGTGTACTTAAAACAATTTTAACATATAAATTGCCAGGACCATATGCATGTTAGAAATCAGAATTAAACATAATAAAAGAGTAATCGAATTACCTCGTAGCATAATTAATCCGTGAGCAATAATATCCAACAATATATAAGAAGAATAAGAACCGGATCCGAATAACCCAACTGCTACAAATAACCAAGAGCACCCTAATTGTAGTGCCTCCACTAGTATCCACACGTATGAATAGGAGAAGCGATTTGTATGCTAGTACGAAAGGTAAGGTTTATAATAACTCAAAGAGAGAATGGGATCATCGAAACTGACTCCCATATATCTCTATATATAGGGAAGTAAAAGTACTCAGTTTCCTAATTAAACACTTACCTTAATCGCAGCTAGGCTTAATCTAATTAAAACCTTATTTCCATATTTCAATCTGACTGTAAATAGGAAACACCGTATTCATCTTGTGTGTGACCCAATGGGCCCGTTTAATTCTACACGAGTCCTTAAACTCATTTAAGACTCGGTCCGTAAGCGGCTTCTAGCAAAACTTTACGGTTACATAGAATGTAAACCGGGTTACCTTAATTGGACCATGGACATAAATCCAACAAAAATCGACCATCGGTTTACATTGTTAATCAAAGTAAGGGGTAACCGATAGCAAATGGGGACAAAAAAAATGAAAGCTTATAGCATCAGAAAATAGGCCGAATGACGAACAACCAAAATAGCATTTGGTCAATCGAATCGCAACTTCTTTTGCAAACCTAACAACCCAAAAACTAAGAGGTTACAACTTACATCTTTAGGAATAATATATAAGAATTGCGTAGTAACCATAATCGAACAAAAATTGGAAATAGCTAACATTTGCATACCTCCTTCAGCCGCAGCTGTAATCGAACTAAATCACACACACCAACAACAAATGGATGAACCACACACAAGGGTTTACAAAGATGATCAACATGCAACTTCGCCACTTCAGGAATGAGGCCGATGAAACTTACGATTCTGCTTTGTCGTCACCTTCTAAGCTCCATTGATGGTGTTATGAATTCTGTGACATGAGGAGATTATAAGCTTTGGAGTTGAAGAAACAATCAACAAGGTCACATTTTAAATTAAAACACTTTGATACTAGCTTGATACATTGTACTCCTAATGTTTTAAATCTTGGTTTTAACAAACTGAGATACAAAGTAATTATTTCGACTTTTAGCATTACCTAAAAAAAAAAAGACAACGTAAAAATTATGCATTGTTGAAATTATGTACTTCGCATATAGGAACAGACAAAGTGACCGGGGTGAGATTATTTAGAATCAATTCTTTTTGAGAAAAAAAAAGAATCAATTTCATTGAGTTACTAGAATTTACCAACTGGTTAAAAAAAGTACGAGTAACAAAACACAAGAATATGAAAGACAAACCCGTATCCCTTTCTTAATCAAAGGTCTCACAAAAAAATAAAAGTGTAAACAACCTCAAGAAACGTGTCACAAGATATTAAAGATAATGTCACTTAAATTTGATTAACATGACCAAAACCATGTCAATCAAATTTAAGTGTATGACTAAACATAATGTCAAAAGATACAAGAAACATGTCTTTTTTTTTATGGACCACGTGAGTCGGTGAGTGAGTGCAATAATCAAACGTGAGATATACTCAGTGATCAAGCAAGGCCGCAAGGGACATGATATAGAACAAGACATAAATTCTTCAACATTATTCAAATTAATGTGATTCTAAAGCAATGTCGAAGACAGAAATAAGAAGATTATGAAATCAGTCAGTGAGGGGCAAACATCCATATGAAGATTACCTATAGAATTTAACCGGTCTGTGAAGGAGATGTGAGGGATGTGTTGAATTTTAGGCCACTCCTTGCCGCTTGGTCCTTGACATTCGTTCCTTAATTTTGGACAGGTGTTGATATTAAGTTTCTGAAGGGAAGTGATGTATTGAATTGTGCCTAGTGATTTAAGGTTGGGGCAATAATCAATCATGAGGGAATGAAGGGATGATAAGCAACTTATCCATTCCGGCAGTCCTTCCAAAGAGTAACAATGACCAATAGAGAGGTTTTCAAGGGCAGTCAAGTGTCTCGTCTCCGTGGGTAAGGTGCTAAAATACTCCAACTTGAGGGAACGGAGATTCTGACATAGGAAGCCCCAATGTATGTCATCCAAGTCCACTTTATCATCGGTATCTCCTTGTGAAAGTGACTCCAAGGCAGTAAGATGCTCCAACGCTCCTAAAACACTTGTCAGTCTTCTGCATCCATCCATCTCAAGGCTTTTTAAGGAAGAACATTTCCTGATATCTAACTTTCCATGTCCTTCACCTGGGGATATCCCAAGCAAATTGTTGCTCCGCCACACCCGAAGAGATTCTAGGCTCGGACAAGGAGGAAAAGATGTCAACTCAGGGCACAAGTTGATTTTTAATGTCGAGAGGCGAGGGAATGGTGGTAGCCAATGTGACTTGTTGCTGCTGCCATCACTTTCACCAACCCCTCCTCGCCTTCCTTTCAGCTTTTTTGCACCCCAAATAGTGAGATACTCGAGGGATGGGAAAAAGGGTATATCCTTTGACCCACAACTACCACTAATCTCCATGTACTCTAAATTATTTAAGTCGTAAAGAGATAAGAATTTCAGATGCATCAAATTACTCAACAATGGGATGCCATGCAACATTTGACACCACATAAGCTCAATTTTGACAAGATTAGGAAGAATGCTTGCCCAGTCATCTTCTCCTCTTCCCCACCGTGGAATTTCAATGCCATTATATTCCATCAACTTGAATTCCATGAGATATTTAGTTGGCTGCAGTTTTGCAATGAGAGCCTCTTGATTGGTTACACGATCTCCACCAGCTATCCATATAATTACCGCCTTCAGGTTCTCAATGTGCTTTAGATAAAAATCTTCAAGACTCTTCACATTCATTTCCGTTCTCACTTGCAAGGTTTCCATGAATTGTAATATTAATCTTACCCCTTAAGTTGACGAGGGATTTTATGTCTTTTAATTCTCCTCCAGATAGATCCTCATAAAAAAAACTCACTCCACCAACCTCAAAGCTGGTTAGGTCACGCAGGTTAATCAGTTGATCTATACCTAAAGGCATGCAAGTCAACTTTAGACACCCACGTATATCCAGGAGCCTAAGATTTACTAATTTGCAAAAATCTTTCGGCCAGTTGCTAAACCAATGACAGTCCTGCATAACTAAACAATGTAAATTATATAATTTTGCAATTGAATTTGGGAGTGTCCTGAGATTCTTTTTTTGAGAGAGATCAAGATATCTCAAGTGTAACAACTTCCCAATCGAATCCGATAAAAATTCAGAATCTGGCACATATAAGCATAATGATCTTAGCCAATACCAATTAACTACTAGAGTTTTCACCACATCCGAGTGGACCGCTGTATTCATATTATTATTGCATGTGTGCATATTTCTTTCATTGAAAGAGCTTTCTGCCCATTCTCCCCCATCAAGAAATAAATGGCGATTTTTTCTGCTTAAGCTGTTGGGCAGACTATTGGCCGCAATGATCTCGTCCCCAGTGAGTTCTTGAGCAAGATCGTGCATTAAATCGTGCATTTTAACTGATATGATGTCACCATACAGAGTTTTCTTCACATATCGAAAAAAACACCGCTTTAATAAGATTAAAAAGTAGTCCTCACTGTCCTCAGTGTTATCCTTAGTGTAACCTTGTGCATACCAAAGACTAATCAAGTTCCGCTTGTCCATTTCAAAATCCTTACCTAAAGCAATTTTTAATGTTGGGTTCAAGATTGCTGTAACTTAGCTTTAAGATAGACATGATTGGATTTTTGGTAGTTTCAATCTGAGGTAGGCTGTTTTTTTCAAATGATTCTCATTTATTATGTGTTTGACCATATAAAAAAGTTCCTAGAACGTTTACAGCGAGGGGAACATTGGAGCATTGTTTAACAATTTTTTTTGCCAATCTTAGTCAATTCAGGGTTGTTTGCTTCTTCGAATTCTCCTTCAATCGTCGTCAACAAAAACAAACGCCACGAATTCTCATCAGACAAACCTTTCAACATATACTTTCTAGAGTGTACATCTTTTCCTAATATCACTTCAGCCGTTTTTTCTGAACGGGTAGTAAAACATATACTTTCTAGAGTGTACATCTTTTCCTAATATCACTTAGCCGTTTTTTCTGAACGGGTAGTAATGATAATTCTGCTTCCCCTTCCACCAATTGTCAAATATTTTATCAGCTCCTTCCACTCTTTGCGACTTTCTGTCCATACATCATCTAAAATAAGCAAGTACGTATTTCTTTCCAGTTCCTCTTGAACTTTAATTTGCAAGGATTGCTTGGTGGAGAGATCACTTGGCTTTTTAGTTGATAATTCTATTATGTTTTTTAAAAAATTTGTCACATTTAATTCTTTACCATCTTGGTCGGAGACACATACCCATAACTTCTTCTCAAAAATAGTTTGGATCCTATCGTGATTATATACAAGCTGAGCAAGAGTGGTTTTCCCTAACCCTCCTATTCCCACAATAACAACAAAATCAACATTTTCCTCAACATTAGGATCAAGCAGCATATCTACAATAACCTTCATATCATCCTCTCTTCCAATTATATTCGCATCTAAAGCGGAAGTAGTGTCCGCTCCTACCAAAGTAGCCTGATTGTCAACCTTAGACTCATTACGAGACTGGGGGCCAGAATTAGACTTATACCTACCATGATCCCTGGCAATAGTATCCAACTTTTGCTGGATGCACTTAACTTGTTGAGAAGTATAATAACTAAGAAGTATACGATTCTTAGACGAAAAGAAACGACTCACCTTATGTAAGACCTTATTTAAGAACCTAGCACCGTCATCATCAAGTTGTTTCATCTTGGTGATAGTGATGACCTTATCAAAAATATCATCAGCTTCATACAGGACTTCCTTAAGCTCCTGAACCCAGGTTTTCTCTTCAAAGGAGAGCTGTGGCTTTGCATCCAAGTCCAACAGCATTTTCTTGATGAAGGTGACAGACTTGTTTAGGTTTCCCAAATCCGATTCACAGTCTTTCATGTCTTTTGAGGACTGGAGATTGCAAAAGATGAAATACCTTGTCAGCAATGGTGACCATTATTCCCAAATCAGCCATAATTTTGTAGAGATAAGCAGGAGATGAGAATGAAATGTATAGAATTAAAGGAAGTCAAAGAGGGAATGAAATATGATATTGTTCAATACAACCACTTGCTAATAAGCGAACAAATATGCTTGTAATAGTTCGACTGATTCAAGGATGATACGGAAGAGAGGAGCACACATCTCCACTTCTCCAATTATTTTACGACAATAATTGTAAACGGCAAGACTGGCACCCACAAAGTCGAGTATTCATGAGTGTGTTCAAATACTATGACCCTGAACTATCAGAACATGTTAGCCATACGTTTTCTATTATAAATAATGTCGTACCCTCGTACCGTATATTATACAATTCACTTGTTTTTGTTAGGATTGTTAAATTTCTAATTGCCTAATATCTATGATTGCTTCCTGGTTTATAGAAGAACAAGTCATTGCGTGTCTTCAGCCCGTACTAGACTCGATAACGTTGACGACCGCGAAGCCTAGAAATAATGGATGGAGAAACTAAGTAGGCTTTTGCATGTTATACGAAAGTAACTGTAACAATGAAAAGAGAGATCAGAAATAACCAAAATGTAGTGACGTGGTAAGGGAGCCACTGCCTTGAAAACTATTTCCGGTACGACCGTGGTGGCGATCAGCAAATGATCGCTAGTTCCCCAAGGATTGACACTACTGCACTCAGGCACGCCCACTCGAGACTGAGGGCATTGGAACGGTTTTATAACTTTACCCATAAAATGTTATAGAGAGAAAAATAGAGATGAATGTGATTGCATATATTTCTGTAGGTGTAAGCAGCTGTATTTAAACAAAAGAATAGAGCTGTTAAGCAACTACCAAAATGATCAATAGAAGTGCTACAACTAGCATGTGAAGATATATCAATAGATGCAATAGGTAAACTAGGAGTAGATACAACATTTTTCTTTAATGGAAAAACATGCTCAAAAAATTCAGCATCTCTAGCCTCAGATATAGAACGATCACTCAAAGACATAAATCTATAAGCAGAGCTATCTTGAGCATAACCAATAAAGACACAATCATAGATTTTCGGTCCAACGATAGGTCTCCTAAAGTCAGGCAAATCCACTTTAGCCAAACACCCCCATACCCTAATGAAGAAATGGATAGGAGGGGATATTTTAAAGGCATTACTCGCATTTATAAGAACATAAAAAACACGTTGGTAAAATGATCAAAGGCTGAGAGGCAGATGGAGGTGATTAGGTTTTTGATAAGCATGCATCCAATAGTATGGAACTCTTATAATTTACGCAAATCCTAAGGACCTTACGTACTATACAGTGGGCCAAATTACTACATTTATAACACAATCTCAGTGCATGCCATCACTTCTATCTCTGTGTTATCCTCTTCATTCTTCCAGGTAACAATATTGTTTTGCTTTTCTCTCTATACTTTGTGTTTCTCGTTTAATTCCATTCATTTTTTTCTTTAATGGTAGGCTTCATACAACATCTTTTTTTTGTGACGAGGAAACCTGTAGCCGTTATTTTCAGTGGAACTACTTGTTTTTGTTTTAATTGTTAGTGTAATATTATTAGGAGTCCAGCACCGATAATATCTTTGGTAAGCGCTCGTATTTGTTGTGGTTTAGGATAGAACCTCGCTAGGTTGTGTTTTCATGTGAGACGCTCAATTATTATTGTCGATCTCCTAATAAAAAAACAAAAAGAAATAAAAAAATACGTAACGTTAAAAGTCCCTAGCAACATCAAACATTGCATGGCCAAAATTGCACTTTGTTGAAATCTTGAAAAGTGAAACGCAAGTAAAGTGATAGTCTTATTAAGTTGTTATCATACGAATAAATATTGTCAAAGATGAGAAGAGCAAATGTTTTTTATTACGTGATTCTATCACTATTCAATCCATTGTTTGCGGATTGGCATTCCGACAAAGTGCCATCAGTCCATCACCGATAATATGAATATCCAACAATGCCCAGGTTATGTTAGCTGATTGTCGATATTGAAGATGGGAAGGATTTTGTTTACCTTGACAAAGCTTCTTCTAGCTCATGTTGTTTTGTTGAGCTATGTTTGTGAGGGGAGTTCCGGAATAACGAGCTCCTTCGTTCGGTCAGAATGGCCAGCAATTGACATCCCTCTTAATAATACTGTATTTGCTGTTCCCAAGGGCCCAAATGCACCTCAACAAGTAAGCATCATTGCGGAATTTTAATTTCTATAGGCCGTGTCTATTGGCTACTTACGACGTCTCACTGCTGGGCACGGTTATTGCATTGGCAGGTGCACATCACTCAAGGTGACTATGATGGTAGAGCCGTTATAATCTCGTGGGTGACACCTGATGAACCGGGTTCCAGTACTGTTAATTATGGAACCTCTGAGGATAACTATGAGTTCATTGCTCATGGGACAGTAACAAACTACACCTTTTACAAGTACAAATCTGGTTATATCCATCATTGTCTTGTTAGTGGTCTTGAGGTAATTCCCTTCATTTCTCGATAACTCATTTAGGCTTAAACCCGGTTCTTTTCAAGCTTAACTGAAATAAAAATGAGATTCATTTTTAAATTTTTTTTCGAATTAATTACAGCATGACAAAAAGTACTATTACATGATTGGAAATGGTGATTCTTCTCGTAAATTTTGGTTTGAAACTCCCCCTAAAATCGATCCAGATGCCTCCTACAAATTTGGCATAATCGGTGAGTCAATCCTTTTCTTGTCATATCATTATTGACGTATGTATTTTGAATCCGCTTTGTAAGAATTGTCAATTCTCTAACTCGTATGTCCTGTTTCGATCAGGTGACTTGGGTCAGACATACAACTCTCTTTCCACACTAGACCATTATATGCAAAGCGGAGCCAAAGCTGTTTTATTTGTTGGCGATCTTTCTTACGCTGATAGATATAACAAGACTGATATCGGTCTTCGTTGGGATACCTGGGGTCGCTTTGCCGAGAAAAGTGCAGCTTACCAGCCTTGGATTTGGTCTACTGGCAATCATGAGATAGAATACTTCCCTGCCTTGGTAAACACATTCAACACCCTATTTCTATCAAGTTTCAGTATTTCTATTGTACGACAGTCTTTCCCGTGGCCGTGTAAATTGGCAAAATGTGACCATATTTCATTTTCTAGTCATAAAAAGTGAACACGCGTCTGGAGACGTGGAACCACCATGTCCCCACCTAGGTTCAGACATTGACATTGTTGTCTCCAATTATTTATTGCGACATTGACATTGTTCATCTATCCTTCCTCAGGGGGAACTTGAACCTTTTAAATCATACCTCTACAGATACAAAACACCTTATACAGCTTCACAGAGCAGTAGTCCTCTTTGGTACGCCATTAGGCGTGCGTCTGCCCATATTATTGTTCTTTCCAGCTACTCTCCCTACGGTAAAGTATAAACTTGTTACTAGTACTAGCTGCTTTTCTTTGACTGATAAAGTTAGAGCCGGAGTCTTGTTGAAAATGACATTTTCCGATTCATGAATGTATAGTGAAATACACGCCTCAGTATATATGGCTGAAAGACGAACTTACAAGAGTGGACAGGGAGAAGACACCTTGGTTGATCGTTTTGATGCATGTTCCAATGTACAACAGCAATGAAGCGCATTTCATGGAGGGAGAAAGTATGCGCGTGGTGTTTGAGGAGTGGTTTATTCAACACAAAGTCGATCTAGTCTTTGCTGGTCATGTTCACGCGTATGAAAGATCGGTAATAAGATGTTAGAGTTTTAAGGGACCGATCATAAATCTATGTTTTTCATACTCTTTAACAAATGTCGTTTTGATTACAGCATCGTATCTCAAACATACACTACAATGTATCAAACGGAGAATGTTATCCGGTGGCAGACGAAGCTGCTCCAATTTACATAACTATTGGTGATGGTGGAAATCAAGAAGGCCTTGCTGGACGGTGATTATCTCAACGTCTTTCTTTATAAACGCGTCCATTTCTTTGTATGAAACCAATTGAGAAGTTAGAAGTTGTTTCTTTATTCCAGGTTCAGGGATCCACAGCCGGAATACTCAGCATTCCGAGAAGCAAGTTATGGACATTCAACATTAGAGATTATGAACAGGACGCACGCTGTCTACACTTGGCATCGGAATGATGATGGGAAGAAGGTGCCAGTTGATTCGATGACTCTTCTAAACCAGTATTGGTGAGTTACCCTGCTAGTTGCTTGTTGTTGCTCAAAAGTTGATGCAATCATGCAAGTTATATTATCAAAATTGAGCCAGTTATATTGCGGAAACTCTCATTATATGATCACAAATTCTCATTTGTGACGGTACAAGTTGCAAGTGTGAGAGAGCTTGTGACGGTCACAAGTGAGACTTTCTGATGGAAACCGATTATTATGGTAATGCAGGGTTGGCAATGGGCAGAGGAGAATGCTAAAGGGGCCAATTGCTGAAATTGCTACTTAATAATTGGAGAAGGGTTATGACATTCTCCTGCGTTATTACAATTAAAGCTTTATAATATTGTAATAAATAAATAAACTTTTGTTAAATATTTGTAATAATTCTGAATATCCCTTGTTGTTCATGTCAATAAAGAGGGCCTCTTTCACTTTTACGTAGTTCTACTTCTACCTATGCAACATGGTGTTTTTGTTGATAGGTCATAATTTTCATCAACAACCAAGTATTACAAGGACAAACTATATCAAGATGCAGCTATAAGAACCCGAAATAGTACTCCCTTCACACACTTATTTTCACCTCATTTTAATAAAATATACCTCACATATATTTGAGAAATGGGGTGAAAACAATTGTGGGGAGGGAGTATGCAGTGGCGGATTTAGGAGGCGCTCGCCCCCGCTGAAATATAAAATTGCCGCAAGTTTTAGTTTAAATTTTCAATTTTTTTCGAGCTAATCTTATGGCATTACTTGTTCGTCCCCACTTGAATTTTTCGCCTCCCTAACCTCAAATCTTGGCTCCGCCACCGGGAAGTATGTAACTGCTCCACCAAATATACAACATATTTTCCCTAATAAATTACAATTTTATTTTACAAAGCAAATTTAGTCGTAATTTTTTATTTCTTAACTTTTTTTTCAACCGCAATATTCGATTGGATTAATTTTGTCTAAGGTTATGCATATCAAGTAGAGCTGATCAAATGACTCTGGCCCGCTAGCCCGACCAGACCCGGTCCAGCCTAATTTTTTCCCCGACTTGGGCCTCAATTTTAGGCCCAAAAAGCCCACGGTCCGAAGCCAATGGCCCGATTCAAATAATTGGGCCGGGTTTGGGCTGGCTTTAAGGCCCGATTTTTTGCCCAACCCGGCCCGAACATATACAAAATTTACAAATTCATGTATAATTTAAGGATGTAAATGAGTATTTAGTGGGAAAAAAAAAATTAACCAATCAAATGTGATAAGGCAACGCTTTTGAGCCTAAAAACAACATATATCAAGTATAATAATATAACAACGTAAGGTGAACAAAGTGTCGAAATACATTATTACATAGCTAAAATTTGTGCACTTAGTTGTATGAGTCACCGCAAGCAAAAGATGCATGAAAGCTACAAATACGTTCTACTCCTTATATTGACAATATAGGAAAAATCACATAATTTTATACGAAATTTTTGATAAGGCACAAAGTATTACGTAATGACGATTTTTAAAGTCATTTGAAGAGAAGATTATAAGCCCGAATTGGCCCGAAATCCGCTTTGGCCCTGGTTTGGGCCAACAAATAGGCCCGCTCGTGTGTGGCCCTACCCGACCCGTGCAATTGGGCTTAATTTAATGCTTCGACCCAGCCCAAACCCGGCCCATGATCACCTCTAAAATTATCAAGGATATAACAGACTATTAGAATGCAGTTAATCACAAACATTATTAGATGTTTTCTTAACTGATATTAAAGCCAGTGTGATTTAGGGTCACGAATTCGAATCGCACCATCGCTCCTTCATGGGGTTCAAATCTCACCACTTGTCCTGTTTAAAGTGGAATATTATCACTAAGTGTGGAGAGACCTGCGGTGCATCCATACTTCAAGCCCAAAGAGCATTCGTGTGAGGGGACGTGTTATGGTGTAAAATCATCGATTGAATCTCAATTATCACCTTAAGGTTTTGGATAAGATGACCTCCTCATATCCTGCTACTAAACAAATAGACTTGCGTAGGGCGGTCTTACGCAAATTTATCGTAAAACAGATGATTTAGTAATCATTTTTACCCACGTAATAGGATTGTGTTTGGGTTAGATTACAACCGTATTAGCATAATATTATCCTATCTATTAAAGCAACAACCACAGAGCCTATGTGGCGCTCTATGATTGAAAGTCAACAAGTCAAAAGACTTTTTCCTTTCCTGAATTTTAGGGCCCATGATATTTAAGGAATTAATTAGAAACAATATGAGTTGATCCTCAATTGCAAAATTGAACAATTACAAAATTAGTACGACATAAATTCTGAAAATACAATTATTAAACTACAATCTTGCGGGGTGAAAATAACATATTGAAAGTGGGAATTACAAAAAGCATCTTTTTTGTTGTTGTTGGATAAACCGTTTTACGGCAATGTTTTTAATTGACAATCAATCACACATGTCAACTACGATTAGTTGACGGTTCTAATAACATAATTAGCCCATCCATATTTATAATATATAAAATAAATTCGAATGAGAAAAATACAAAGTTTATAAATAAATAAATTTCATATTATAGAATAAAAAACTATAAATAAAATTTAAAATTATGGGTACTAAATTTCTTTTACAAATGTGCAAAAAAAAAAACTGTTGAAGTCAAAGATAAGAGAAAAAATGTGATCATTCATATTAATAAAAAAAATAGAGCAGAATTATATCAAGAAAATCAAAAATTAGTATAGTTAAAATCAATGCATAGAGAGAATACCATAAAAATAAGTGAATTATACATTGATAAAAACCCTATGAAGTAATTAAGCAGAAAAAATTAGCATTAGATAATACACAGATTTTTTTTTCCCTGGATCAATGAAAATTCGTATAACACAACACTAATAATGGTTGAAAATCCAATAGTTTTAGTTGATGTTATACGGGATTGAGGGAGGTATAGAGAAAGTTGTATTTAGTTGCACAAGTGATTAGTTGAAGAAACATGAGAGAAA
>JAOWBH010124946.1:0-13832 GCA_028566215.1 Silene coronaria | reverse complement strand
CCTTAACCCAGCTCAACGGAGGTGCCACCCACCTATCTACCCTCTCGGGTTCAACTCCCTGCCCCTTCACCATGTCCCTCACATGTCCTCCTCCTTTTATCTCATCTACTACATCCTTAACCCTCCTAAGCACCCTAGCAGGATCAACCTCCATGCCCTTATACGCGACCTTATTCCGATGTTCCTAAATAGTCCAACAACACACCATAAATTAAACCTTCCATGTTCCATGCCACCAAGCTCCCTCCACCGTGCCTCAACCCAATCCCGAACCCGGTCTCCTTCACCATCACCCACCATGTCCCACCCCATGCCATCCCACACCCGTTGAGCTACCCAACAATCCCGGACTAAATGGAGACTCGATTCAAAACTAGAATGACAAAAAGTGCAAAACGGATACTCACCTCCAATTTGAGACACAATGTTTGCCTTTGTTGCTAGGGCCTTGCAACGCAGCTGCCAGAAGAAGAGCTTGATTCAGGGCCACACTGGAACCTTCCAGAGCCTATGCTATAACCATTTTTCTCGCTCCCAATTCGACGTCTCACCCATATCGAGTTCACCCTCCGCCAACCAACAATAAACCGATTTAACCGAGTATTAACCATCATTTTCCGCACACCAAAACCAAACATCTGGAGGACGGTTCGAACTAGTTCTAATACAAGCCACTCTATCTCGTTCAAAAGGCAGGAGAATATCATTCAATCTAGCCATGTTCCACTCGTCCCCATTTTCATTCAATAAATCTGAAACCACCCAATGCTCACACCCCAGTTCCGTGGAGAGATAATTCGACCCGACTGGGTCCCTGGGATCCAGGCATCCCCCCAAACCCTTGTAGTAAGGTCATTCCCAATCTGTCTCCTCAAGCCACTCTCAATAGCACTCTTCGCTTTAAGGATCCCTCTCCACGCATAGCTTGGATTGTTACCCGCCACAACAATCATAAACTGACTATTCGGATAATACCGCACTTTCATTAACCTCGACCATAAACAATCCGGCTTGGAAATAAGCCTCCAAACGAGCCAACCAAGGAGCGATAAATTAAAGAGTCGAAAGTCCCTAAAACCCATGCCTATTTTACACTTCGGTTGGCAAAGTTTGTTCCATGCCACCCAAGAAATCCCACGCTTTTCGTCACCATGCCCCCACCAAAATCGTGCCACTAAAGATTTTATATCATTGCAAAAATTCACGAAAATTTTAAAAATACTCATCACATAGGTAGGAAATGAATTGGCCACGGCCTTTAAAAGAACTTCCTTACTCGCCCTAGACAATATCTTCCCGCGCCATCCCTGCAGTCGTTTGCTCAATTTATCTCGAATAATATCCATCAAAAATTTCATAGAATGCCCTACAACCGTGGGCAGCCCAAGATAGCGAGTCTGCTCCGACACCTCTACGATTCCCAACCTTCCAACAATCGAGTCTCGCCGCTCTCGCGAGACACCTCTACTAAACGAAATGGTCGTTTTCTCCAAATTCACAAGTTGCCTAGAAGCAGCTTCATATGTACGTATAACATCCCTGATCACCTCAGCCTCCCCCAAATTAAATTTCAAGAAAAATATACTATCATCGGCGAAAAAAAGATGGGACACCATGGGAGCCGAATTGGAAATCTGAATTCCATGGAGCGATCCATTAACCCCAGCCCGGTTAATAAGATTCGAGAAGGCCTCAGCACAAAAAATAAATAAGTAAGGGGATAGCGGATCCCCCCGTCTTAGCCCTCTAGATGGTCTAAACTCCCGAGATGGTGACCCATTAGTAAGCACCGAAAAAGAAATCGTCTCAACACAATCCATTACTCTCGCAATCCAATTTCGGTCTAGCCCAAAAACCATCAGCACCCGTCTCAAAAAACTCTACTCTACCATATCATAGGCCTTAGCCATATCAAGCTTCAAGGCCATATAACCCACCGTCGCGCGGGAACCCTTCATGTAGTGAACCATCTCGAACGCCATCAAAACATTATCTGAAATAGCTCTCCCGGGTGTGAAGTCACTCTGGTTAGCTGAGATGATGTCATCTAAGAAGCATTTTAGCCGGTTTGCCAGGACTTTCGACACCAATTTGTACACAACATTACATAGGCTTATAGGGCGGAAATCACGGATTTTATCTGGGGCTTTTTTCTTCGGAATTAGGACAATATTGGTTTTATCAATATCCCTTAGTAACCTCTCCATTCGTAAGATTAGCAACACAATACGGATCACATCCAGGCCAATTAAATGCCAATACGACTGGAAGAATAGGGCGTTCATGCCATCCGGTCCATGTGCCTTAAGAGGATTCAATTGGTTCAAAGCTTCAATTATTTCCTCTTCACAATAATCACGTTCAAGACCCATATTCATCTCCCTAGTGACGCGGCCTTCAAGCCCCTGTAAAATATCATCAAAATGGTTCGGATTAGAAGAGGTAAATAGCTCCTGGAAATATGCATTTGCCAGGCCTGAGACCGCTTCATCCCCTTGCCGAGCCACGCCCTCATCATCAATCAGTCTCCCAATTGAATTCTTCATTTATCATTCACTAGCACAAGAATGAAAAAATTTAGTGTTACGATCTCTATATTTTAACCAAAGAGCCCTCGACCTCTTTCTCCAGTACTGCTCTTCTTGTCTCAATAAATCAGCCACTTCAGCCACCAACTTCTTCCTCCTGCCCACCTCGCCAGCCCCTCGCCTTTCCTTATTAATATTTGCAATTTGACCCCTTTTTTTCTCAATTAATTTCTTAATTTTATGGTTATTTGTTCTCTTCCAGGCTTGTAATTCCGCAGCACGCGAGTTAAGAACACAAACCAAATCACCTTGACCTTTCGCAATACCCCTTTCAACAACTTCTTCACACCCCTCTGCACCGACCCACATCTGCTCGAATTTGAAAGCCCTCGTCACTCTAGCTGGTAGCACCTTCCTATTTAGGACAAGTTTAATCGGTGCATGGTCCGACCATTCTCTCTCCAAATAGATTAATTTAGAAAAAGGAAACAGCTCGAGCCATTCATTCGTGCACAAAGTGTGATCAAGCATGCTTTGCCTATTATCATCTCCCACTTGACCGTTGTCAAAAGAGAAATTATAACCTTCCCACATAACTTCACGGTATCCGCAATCATTAACCGCAGCCTGGAAATTGTTCATTTGCCACTGAGGTCGGCTACCTCCTTTCAATTCTGTCGAAAAAAGGATCTCGTAGAAGTCGCCCAAGCACGCCCAAGGTAAAGCCGACTGCCGAGCCAGGATCCGTAATAATTCCCAGGACAAATGCCTATCAGTAACAGCTGGCCAGCCATAGAAGCCTGTTACCCGACATTCCCCCTCCTGAAACCGTATGTGAAAGTCTATATAATGAACAGAGGATGAAATAAACGAGCAATCAACATCCTTCTTCCACAGGAAAGCCAGTCCCCCAGACCTCCCAACACTATCCACCTCAATACCATCATAGCCATTCAACCTCTCCCTCACCCCCCCTCATTTCACGGCCACTAAGCTTAGTCTCGCATAAGAACACTAAGGTCGGGGACTCCCACTGCAACAACGACCGGAGGGCTCTACCACTGTTGAGGTTGCCCAATCTCCGACAGTTAATGCTTAATATATTCATTGGGCCCAGCGTGGTTGAGCAACCTCAACCTCCGCCTCGGGTATTCTGACGCCCCCGTCAGTATTCACTCTACTACTTTTATCCCTTATACCACTGTCCTCCTCCTCCCGCCCTCGCTTCCCCATTAATTCTCTGGTGTTCAGTCCTCCCTCAGCCGCCTCACCCTGCCCCCCCTAGCCAACTTCTTCCAGTTTCTCCCTCTTTTATACCCCTCCCCTTTCTCTTTTTGATTGCGTTTCTCCGTCCCCTCGCCATAATTACCCTTTCCCCTGACCAATCCTTCGCCCATCTCCATCACCCTAGACTCCTCATCCTCTCTATCACTCTCTTCCACCACCTCTACTCGCGTATTTTCCCCCTCTACTAATGTCCTCAATTCATCACCATTGTGACTCCCTGAATCCCCACCTCCACCTACACCACTCCCCTCTTCCAGGCCAACGTTCACCCTCTCCCCTTCCACCTGTAAATTCTGTAATCCCCCCATCCTCTGGACTTCTTTCTTTCTTCGCAGAGTGATAGCAATAGAATGGAGCTTATCAATCATCTTAGAAATATTCGCTTCATCGTCTTCTCTCTTAGCTTCCTCGAACCGGTTTCTAAGATCCTTGGCCGCCTTCCCTCCACCATCAGAAGAAGTTTTTAACAATTTTCCAAGGCGAGGCATGGAGCCAGTCCCCAAACAATAGGCCGTCTGTTTCATAGGATCCATTATCGTAGTCTTTTTCCTCGTGACCTATAGTACCACATCCATAGCAATAGAGAGGTAATCGTTCATACTTGACATTGAATTGGATCATCTTTCCCGTCTTCATCTTAATTGGGATCGTTGCTTTAAGCGGTTTACCGATATCGTGTAAGTACCGAACCCTAATCGCCCTATCCAGTTTCGTGTTAGGCCCCACCTCCACCGTACTAAACTTCCCTAAACAGTCCCTAATTTGCTTAACATTCGCAGCATTCGTTCTTCCCGCAATTGGAAGATCATAGACCCGTGCCCACATTTGAAAGTGAAATAGAGGGACATCAGTAATCTTACCTTCGTTATTCGGATCATTGAAGCACCAAGCAAATTTATCGAAATGCCAGGGTTGTCCCTCCGACACCCTAGCTTTATCGTGTTCCGCTCCAAATCGAAAGACGAATGTTTTCTCAGCCGCATCCACAACATTCCCCGATATCGGCATCGAAGGGTTCCAAAGCTTCGCCATCGTATCGATGGCTGCTCTGACATTGATGGCTCGTGATGCCCATAACTTCCCTACAAGCAAGATTTTATTATTAGTATCACCACCGTCAGCCCCCTCATCCCATTCAAATGAAAGTGGATCATCATTCCCCTCTAACCCTTGTGGCTCTTTCCCGTTTCTATGGTGACCCCTCGTCGCGTTAATCTCATGTACATGCATTAAGAAACAACCAGGAAACAAAAACAAAAGAGATGACCTAGCCCTCGATCATGATCGAGAGATAGAGCCTCGAGTAGGAGGAGGAAAATAAAAGAAAATTTTGACCAAACCCTAGGAACCCTAGATAGTTCGAAAATATCCTTCTTTTTTTTGTTTAAATTAAATTTGTTTGGTAAATATCTTAGTTAACCAAATAAGCTACATGAAATTAAATGTTACCCTAGCATTTGAGAAATAAGGGCAATAGCATAAATGCAAAATTTGATGTGGGAGTATTGGTCGGAAATAGATTTTGGGTGCAAAATCTAACCCGATCAAATAATTTGCTTGTAATGTTAAAAAAAAAATTGATGTAGGAACAAGTGAAAAAACTAGATTTGACGTGGGTGTAATTAATAATTTACTCTTATATATACACCACAACAATTGGCATTTTCTAATTTCATTTACCTACGATAACGAGTTACATAAGACTTTTTGCTTTTCTATTCCGCCATTAAAACAGCTGGTGTATCTCAACCTTCTCCTTTGATTAGCATACTGCTATTGGTGGTAATTCAACCACTACTCGATCTTTGGATCGTCCTGTTTGTTCTTCCCCTGTTTTTTTTATTCAATTCTTTAATTTCTTCCAATTCTTATTTTTGGTAATCCACCTCTCTAAGCCCTCTCTCATATAAAGCCCTATTCTTTTGAACTTTTCTTTACTTAATTTAAGTTAAGTTCAACAAAAATAAGTTAAGTTCAGAAAAGTTCAGTAAAAATAAGTTAAGTTCAGCAAAAAGAAGTTTTAGAAAAGTTAAACAAAAATAAATTAAGTTAAGTTAAGTTCAGCAAAAATAAATTCAGAAAAGTTAAGCAAAAATAAGTTAAGTTAATAAAAGAATAAGTTAAGTTCAGCAAAAATAAGTTAAGTTAAGTTCGGCAAAAATTAAGTTTAGAAAAGTTAACTTAAATTAACTATAAACTCATACCCGTTTTATAGTATAGAGTTATTAACGAGTTTTTAAGAGGTTACGATTTTCACAAATTCTCTACTACGGTCGTCTTATGTGGGACCAATAGAGAACTATTAACCAAAAAGTGGTCACATTTTTCAAAAATAGATGGGATAAGACCGTTGCATAGGTTAATTATCGTATGACTTTTAAGAATATTTTTTTAAAAGAGTTTTTTACAATTAGGATTTGGATTAATATTAATGTAGTGTTCTTGAAAGGGTAGTCGTGGAGTCGTCGAACAGGCCGAGGTAGGGTTGCAACACACCACGTTAATTGAAGAGGCCCATAAATGGGCTTAAATGACTACTGCTTAAAAGAAATTGAATGTACACTTTTCCTAATTAGTTGTCCCATGTTCGACACCCGAAACTTGTCGGACACATGTCTAAACATGTTGTAGCATAGATGAGGAATAAAATGTCAAAAGAGATTGATTAGAGGATGGGTTGGGGGTGAGAAATCAGAATTAGTTCTACTCAATATTAAATTTTACTTTCACTTATTTAAATTTAATATCAAATACATTATAAAAATAAAATGATACGTTATTATAACCATAAATTATACTCCCTCCATTTTTCTATTTTCCTCTCATTTTATTTTACACAAGAATTAAGGCAAGTGATTAAATAATGAAAAAGTAATGAATTGACAAGAATTGACAGTGATTAAAGGAGTGGTTATGTTAAGTACATACATAAAGTGTGTTACAATTTTCCACCAAAAAGCAAAGAAGTGGGAAAATTTAAAAACTCATAAATGTTCCCCCAAATTTTTTAATACTTTAAACTAAGTACACTAGGGAAACACACTAAGTAGTACACATTTTTACATTTCTTACATCAGCCTCATTTCTTCACTTCACTTCTATGTCCACTAGCCTCATTTCTCCACTTCCTTTTCTTCATTTCTTCCATCTTCTTTTTCTCATTCATCTTCTTCTCTTCCAGTTCTATCCACTCTTTCAGGTATTCTTCCATTGTCTTCCATTTAACTGCACTACACAAAACTGTTAGTAACAAATAATCAAGAAAAAATACCATAAAAATACAGTAGAAATGGCAGTAAGAATAAGAATGCGTGGCCCAAACCTCAACAATGATGAAATACATAAAATTGGATGCTACTTATTCGAACATAGCAGTGATGACAAACCAATCAGAGGTTCAATGAACTTACTTGCAGCAAAATACCAAGTTGATAGGAGAACAATCTTTGAAGTATGGAGAATTGCAAAACGTCAAAGAGAAATTGGTGAGGTGTGCACTCGGCCGAGTAAGTAAGTACTCGACCGAGTAGTCTGCACTCGGTCGAATGTTTCTTACACTCGATCGAGTGTCTTTACGTTTTACGGAAACCGAGCGGTTAGATTAGGGTAATTAGGGGGTGATATATAGTCATTTTATCACACAGTAAACATCATTTTCACTCATAATCACTCCTCAATTACCCTAATCACATCTCAAGCAAATCCTTTGATTACTCAGTTGTCGGATTCTTTCATACACACTCACGCAGAGGATTGATTTTAGTGCTTGCTTGCGATCAGATTCGCTGTTGCATTTGAGGTAGGGTTTCTATACTAATTTCTGTTATGCCTTGTTTACATGATCTTGATAATGATGACGATGGTGGTAATACTAATGTTGTGATATTGACTGTTGATGGTGGTGGTGGTGGTGTTTTTTTTCTTTTTGGTGAAATGTAAGCATTTCATTAGAAGAATAACAAAATACTACAAACTAGCAATTTTTGTAGACTTCTAAATCGAGAGCCTATCCTATCCTGCACTATTTTGCTCACATTATTGAGCACAACTTCAGGTCGCATCAGGGATCAATGTATACGCAGATGATTCCTTTGTATCCAAATACTATAGTAAACAGCCAGAAAGGTACAATTAGTCACATCTTTCCTCAGATTGGACCATCTTCTATTACTGAACCAGGACTGCATATTCCCTGAAGACAAATTAAAGTTCATTATCCTTTCCGTACCTCACAGAAACCTCTTACTGTATTCACATTACTGAAATAGATGACTTTGAGTTTCTGAGTCTTGTCCACAAAGTAAACAATCAGCATTAGGGCTGATTCCTAGATGCAAAAGTTTTTTCTTAACCTGAAGAGCTTGTCTAGCTATAAGCCAACCAATAAAACATTGCTTAGGTATATTCCATGGATTCCAAATTTGTTTATACCAGTGCACTGTAGGATACTTAGGCCTCAGCCATTCATACTCTTTAGTTACAGTGTACCCATCATTAAACCAGTCTTTCTCAGCATACCCTTGGCCAATTTATCCCTTATCCAACAAATAGCTATCCAGCTCCAACTAATATCTCCTTTAGTCATATAATCAGACCAAGTATTACCTTTCATATAAATATGGCTAACCCATTGCACCCACAGACTGTCTGGTTTACAGTTCACCCACCAAACTAATTTGCCTATGGCAGCCACATTCCAAATCAAGCTATTTCTAACCCCTAAACCCCCCTCTTCCTTGGGAGCAAAAAAATTTTCCCAACTGACCAAAGGGCTTCTGATATAATCAACAATTCCATACCATAGGTAGTTCCTACAAATGACATTAACTCTATGTAGCACACTCTTGGGTAAAATGAAAATAGTAGCCCAATAGGTATACATGACATTGAGAACAAAATTCACCAGCACCATTCTGCCAATATTAGAGAGTTTCTTTGCCCCAAATCCTCGAATTCTCTCAGTCATTTTATCAATAAGAGTTATACAGTCCCTCTTCTTCAAATTTTCTGCTGTAAAAGGGGCTCCTAAATATTTGAATGGCAGTTGCCCTTAAATGAAACCAGAAACCTGAAGTATCTCATCCTTCAGAGTTTTACACATGCCATTAAAATAAGCATTGGACTTGTGGTTATTCATCTGGAGACCAGAGGTCTTAAAGAATGTAGCAAAGGACCTGAGCAACACCATGATTGATTGAGAATCCCCTTTACTAAACATGAGTAAATCATCAGTGAACATAAGGTGATTTCGTTTCACTTTCCCATATAAGGAATGATACATAAATGGCAAAGTTTCAGTGACAAATCCCATGATTGTTGTGAGATACTCCATCGTAATGGTAAACAGAAGGGAAGATAAAGGACCTCCTTGCCTCAAACCTTTAGCACCATGAAAAAAGCCAAAAATTTCCTCATTAAGCACCAATGAATCAGTAGCAGTGGTAATGCATTCCAAGAGCAAATCAATAAATTCAGGAGGGAAGTTCATTGCATATAGCATCTGCTTCACAAAGTTCCTGCTTACTGAAATATATGCTTTCTTGAGATCTATTTTCAAGAGGCATCTATGAGAGACCAGTGGATCTATTGTAAAGCCTAACAATGTCTCGACACACTAAAATGTTTTCAATTATATTCAGGGAACACTTTAGCAAGCCTAACATAAATAATTTCTGAAATTGCTTTGTAGAGAATGTTGCAGCAAGCAATTGGTCAAAACTGTGTGACATTGATAGGTATTTCACACTTAGGAATCAGAGTTACAAGGGTGTGATTCAGCTGCTTCAGGATATTGCCAACTCTAAAAACATCTTGGATAGCAGTGCAAATCTCATTACCCACCACTGACCACGCATCTTTGAAGAAAACACTAGTAAAGCTATTAAGACCAGGGGCTTTATGGTTAGGGATGGAGAAGATAGCATTTTTTATCTCATCTGTAGTTACTAGAGCATTTAAGATTTCCCAGTGTGCATGGGTACAAATTTTCCCTCTTTGAACAGTTGGAACATGGACATTATCAGTTGGGTGTTCTGTACCCAATAATTCCTTATAGAAACTAAGGAAGGCCTCTTGGATATGAATAGGTTCAGCGCACTCCATGCCTTTACTATCCTTGATGCTAAGCACTTTATTCCTGGATTGTCTTCCCTTAACTATAATATGAAAGTATTTAGAGTTAGTATCCCTATCTTTCATCTAGATAGCCTTAAACTTCTACAGCAGAAAGCTATCAGTGGCTTCTTTCAACTCTCTATAAGTCTGAGCAGCATCTATTTCGTTCTAAATCCACTCATGATTGACGGGATCATCTTTAAGTTTAGTTTGAATGTAGTCAAGATTAAGCTTAGCTCTTTCAGAATTATTTTCAACATCATCGCTCAACTTCTTTAATGGATATTTTATGGCCTTTTGTTTTTAACAATAGAGAACATTTTAGTGCCTTTCCAAGGGACCCTCTAGAGTTGATCAACACAAGGTAAGAAATCCTTAGCAGCACTCCATATGTTGAAATATTTAAAGCTCCTTCTACCCCCAGTTTGAGCATTAACAGACTGAATCACACATGGAGAAAGAACGCAATTAAAATCACCATAATGGATCCAAGGTTTAACATGTCCTTGAGTAAACAAACAAAGTCTTTGCCATAACTCCTTCCGCTGATTAATACAATTAAATGCATATACTATTGTAAGATAGAATTTAAAGTTGGTTGTAATATCATTCACCTCCATGTGAATAAACTGGGCATTATATTCTAGGATATTAATGGTAAAAAGAGTAGGGTTCCATAAAATCCACACCCTTCCCCCTTTATACCATCTAGTATTTGTTTGTCATACACCATCCATCACATACATTCATTCTCACTCTATTTAGAGAAGAAGGTTTTACCTTCGTCTCAAGGAGGCCAAATAACCCTATATGATGAAAATGGAGAAACCATTTTATATGATTTTGCTTGGATATGCTATTCAACCCCCTAATGTTCCAGAAACCAATCTTATGCATTACTCCCCAAAGGGAGGTAATACACTACCATTTTTGCCAACACCAACCTTAGAAGTAGTATTATTTAGTGTCTCCAAAAGATTGTATTGACCAAACTTACCAGAGCTATTTCCAGCTTCAACTAACACTTGCTTACTTAGTTTGATTACTGGTCTAGTAGGTGATTTTTCTACCTAATATGTCCCATCTTTAGACCAAGAGACTTGTAGATTATGTGGTTTTTTAGTAGGAGTTTGGGTTGGGGTAGCTGGAACAGGAGAAACTGGAGGAAGCACTGCAGAAACAACTAGCTGAGATTTCTTAGGTCTCCATTGTTTCACTATAGTTTTTGGCTTAGCTATAGTTTTCCTACAGGCCTCCATATAATGTCCTATACCACCACATGTAGTTCATAGTATAGGTTTCCATTCAAAATCCACTTTCAACTGGACTACATTACCTTCCTCTTCAAGAAATCTAATCGTGTCAGGAATGGGATTCCCAAAATGGAATTCAATCAATACTCGAGCATAACCCAACCTTGTTCTGTCCTCTGTAGCTTGGTCATATCTCACAAAGTCCCCCATTAATCCCGCAATCCTAGGAATACATTTTCCCCAAAAACGCAAAATAAAGAAGAGCCATGATTCTCACCCAGATAGGAACTACTTTCACATTAGTCTTAATTAATTCCACATACTCATGCCAGGGTTTAATGATGAGAGGTTTGTTATCAAAGGGAAAGTGCCTCTGCTTAAGGATATTATCTCTCTGCGCGGCAGTCTTTAATCGCAATAAGAATACACCATTAGGTAAGAATGATACCTTTACAATGTTGATTTGTGTTTTGTCAAGCCGTTGGGAGACAAAGTTCAACCACAAGTATCGCCCCTCGTGACTCCCATCACGGAGGGGGATGTGCACATTAATGATCCGGTTTCGCTCGTGCATCGAGCGGGCTTAGGTGGGGATTGACGGCGGTCCCCCACTGGCGGCGGAATTACCTGTTGCGATGAGTAATCCAAATGAAGGGTGGATGAGGAGTTGGAGGACGGAGCTGGTGGTGTATCATTGTGTATGCTTTATTGATGTTATTGATTGTATATCAGTACTGACTTGGTGTTGTTGTTGTTGTTGTCTCTTTGCTGTAATTCATTCGGTGTGCCAACGAAAGGTGAGCAGTACTTGACAGGTGATTGTTGTTAAGCTAGCTTGAGGATGTGTTGGGGATCATGACGAGTTTTTCTGCTTAGCTTTCGCTGAACTATATAGAATTATGTTGCCAAGATAGTTTTGGCTTTGGATTTGGTTTTATACTCTTTTTTAATCTACTAAGGTTAAACTTTAATAAATTTTATTTTATAGTTTATTTGACATGCACTATCTCGGGCAACCGGGGCTGTGGCACTCTCACTGGCTAGGGAAGGTCTTTCTGAAGCTCTTTATTAGGTGGGTGTTACAAAGTGGTATCAGAACGATGATCTTGGAACCTAAAACCAATGTACCTAATGAACGTAGGGTGTTTAATAAAATGAACCAGGGTAGGTATTGTTAGGAGCTACCGCAAAGATTTGGGAGACGTCCCGAGATCGCACTTTGCCCATTCAATCTCTAGCTGGTCACTTGGGTAGATATAAGAGGGTTGCAAATGTTGTGTTTAGGTTTTGGTTGGTGTTGCGTTGTTATTGTTGCATGTTGTATGATATTGGATGGTATATGCTTAGATGATGCGTATGATGTTGGTGGAGTGATGTTATGTGTTGTTGTGCGATGGGAGTTTGATTGTCGCATGTTGAGTAAGAGTTTATGTATATGAGCCGGTTGTATTATGTCATGTGTCTATATCGTGAATTAGGAGGATAAGGAGCATGTGATCCTTGACTCGACGAGTGGGGCAGAGAACTCGACCGAGTGTGGTGCACTCGATCGAGTGTTGTTATGTTTGGGGTATGTTGGCTACTGGAGTTGGAGCACTCAACCGAGTATTTTATGCACTCGACCGAGTGGCTTGCAATGGATCGAGTAGTGTAAGTTCTCGACTGAGTGGCTTACACTCGACCGAGTGTTATATGCACTCAATCGAGTTCTTGTCGCAATTCTCAGCAAAGTGCAGTTTGTGTAAAACAGTCATATCTCTCTCATTTCTTAGTCATTTTGGGCGTGTGACCTACCATTAGAATTGTAATAGAACAAGCCATCACCTTCAATTGGAATCATATCAGTACTATGTCTAGAACTCAAATATAAAAGTTTTAATACGATCCTTTTAAGGAGAGACATTATAATGTGGGGCGTTTTGCTTTGGGATTGGTGCGACTTCGTGAGAGAGTAAGTTATAATGAGTAGGAGTGAAGGGGGAGTAAATTAGATTAGCCATTAGCATTGAGTGGATGATAAGTAATGATAGTCTCATGAACTTTAGTAATGTAGTGATGAGTAGGTGTGGGTGTGGTCAAGGTATTATTGTAGGTATAGCGAATATAGGGATAAGGGATTGGGAAGAGATATGAGAATGAATGCACTCTGGAATATAGAAGGATATGATGTACATGATAATATTTATTACCGTAATTGGAAGAGAATCGTTCCTAGAGAGTTTAGCTTGATTTATGCCAGTACGTGCATTTATACATAGTTGTGATATTTGAAAATTCGGATCATTAGTAAGAAGGGGAAGTTAACGGCATGAGATAAATTATTTGTTCATAGGTAATGTTATGCTTAAAAGAAAGCGGGATTGAGGAGCCATCGGGTTAACGAACAAGTTTTGTTATGTAAAGCGAGTGATGTTATTATGAGGAAGGGGAATATAGTGATGATTGTATACACTGTCAAGTGGTAATGTGAGTTTGAGGAATGTATGAGTCGATGCAATTTGGGATTAGCATGAATTAATAGAAGGGAATGAGAACTATTGTGTTTGTTAAAGATAGATGTGTTAGGTTCTTAAACTTCATATTAGACATTCTAATATAATAGAAAATTAATCTCATTAATTTTAACTAAAGTGGTCTAAGAAAAACATGC
>JAOWBH010124945.1:11569-22731 GCA_028566215.1 Silene coronaria | reverse complement strand
TTTTGCTACGGGTGTGACATGTCCGTGGCGAGAATGATTATTGGCCACAGATTCGTGGCGCAAGTGACTTTTAGCCATGCAAAACATTTTCCCGTGGCATAAAATTTTTGTTAAGGCATTGAATAAATCTTTCCCGTGGCCATATAAAATTACGCCTCGAATTATAAATTTCCGTGGCATAATTCGTGGCGCAAGTGACAATTTGTTATAGTGATAGTATACTAAAGTGTAACACATCGGACTTACTCGAGCCTGTACATAGACGAGTAGCAGGACCCTCGTTCGAGTGGTCCTGACACTCGACCGAGTGGACTGACCGAGTGCCATTGGTGGCATGGGCCTGTAAATGTGCACTCGGCCGAGTGGAAGGGGTCACTCGATCGAGTGACTTCTGACGCGGATTAGTGTGTTTGGTTAGTGGTGGAGCTCTTTGAAAGGGACTAGACATGTAGAAAATCTGGTTCCTTATCCTCTAATTTTACTCATCCTCTCAAAACCTCATTTTAATACTAAACACAAAATATCTACCATCTTATCATCTCAAACATCCACAAACTATTCACCTTCTTCCTTGTGCATTTCCCATTGTTACTCTTTCAAGCTTGGGAAGTATCACCATTTAAAATCTTCTTTTATTCTCTTAACCCTTATTATATTTCTAGATCTAAACTTTAAAGGGGGAACTTATTAAACCTTTAAATAAATTATAAGGTGTAGAATATTAATTAATGATCTAGGAGGGTTAGTTTATATTATTAGGAGATGTTAGTAAAATATTTGTGTTGAGTCTTCCGCAGCGGGCATATAGAATTAGGTGAATGAGACCGGCCCACAAGTAAGTGAAGTTTCATCCTAAAACCAATTGGTAATAGGAGGAGTAACCCAGTTACTTATAAGCTAGTCCATTCACTATTATTCTACCGATGTGAGACACTTCCCCTCACACACATATGGGAAGAGACCTTAACAATTTGTCTCTTAATTACGTAGGAGGAGGCTTTATTGAGGAGTCATTCTAGTTGAGCTTGTTGATTGAAGAACTTGCTTGAGGTAGGGTTTCCCTACTTAGTCTTATTGATTATTTGATGTTTATTATGCATATGTATATAATAGTTGCATTTTCACATGCTAGAGAGCATCTCCTCATATGATTGTTGTTGTTCATAGCTCATGTTATATGAAGGGAATGTTGATGTTATACATGACACAAAAGAGGAATAATGTCAATATGATTTATGATGGCTATAAATGTGACTTATAATGATGTATAACATGAACTATGAAAGTTGGTAACATGATTTATGATGGGATGAAAATGGTAAGTTGATGTTCATGATTATTGCATATTATATGGTCTATGTTAATGTTACCAAGGTATGTTTGACATATCTTGGAATGGTTACATTGTATTTGATATATGGTGATAGTTCGAGGTTGTTGGGATTGTTATAAGATGTTGAGGAGAAGTGAGACGGTTGGGAGACTATCACACGCTTAAGTCATCCATTAGGGCTTCCCACCCTAATGGATATGTGCACATTAATGGCTTGAGGATGGAGACACTTACGGTGAGCCGTAACGTCGAGCAGGGATCCGGTTAGCGCCTAGGACCGTACTTGGGTGTGTCCCTGTACTTGTTTCGAACTGCGGTCCGGGTAGTGGGTGGCGGCGTTGCGATGCGACGCTGCCACCGGTGTGGTTGGAGGAGAGGAGGCGGTATGGTAGTATCTCTTCTTTTTGTTGCATTATTGCATTTATACATTCTTATGCTCATCATTCATATTAATTGGCAAGACTAATGGTTTTGGTAAATCTGTGTTGATCCACATGATAATTTCCGATCATGTGGAGAGCAGTGGCTTGACAGGTAGGTATTAGATTCATATCAAGCGGGCTCAGAGGCTTTAGAGCTGTCCACGTGGGAAGATACAATCCTTAGATGTGCCCACTTGGACGTGGAATTCCATTTCTACGGATTTCATTGTGGGGTTACCAAGGACACAAAAGGGCAACAACTTGATTTCGGTGATCGTTGATCGACTAACAAAATCGGCTCACTTCATACCCATGAAAGACATGGAGTAAGGTGGAGTTGGCCAACGTCTATAGGAAGAATGTGCTTAAGCTGCTTGGAAAACCAACGGATATCGTGTCGGATCGGGATTCTAGATTCATCTCACAATTTTGGCAAGACCTACATGACTCCTTGAGGACAAAGTTGAAGATGAGTACCGCTTTTCACCCTACCACATATGGCCAAACGGAGAGAACAATCTAAACCTTAGAGGAAATGCTTAGGGCTTGTGTATTGGAATTTGGAGGCTCTTGGGAGGAGAGACTTGATGTAATAGAATTCTCATACAACAATAGTCATCATGCATGCATCAGGATGGCACCGTATGAAGCACTTTATGGTAGGAAATGTAGGAGCCCAATTTGTTGGGATGATAGCATGGAAGCCACAGTGTTAGGACCGCAAATGGTTCAAGACATGATTGAGCAACTTCATATCATTCGGGAAAAGATGAGAGCATCACAAGACCATCAAAAGAGTTATGCCGATTTGAGAAGGAGCAATATTGAATTTGAGGTTGGAGACAAGGTTTTACTCAAGGTCTCACCCATGAGAGGGGTGATGAGATTTGGAAAAGAGGCAAGCCAAGTCAAAAGTTTATTGGACCCTATGAAATATTGGCTAGGATTGGGGAGGTGGCCTACCGTTTGGCACTTCCCCCGGCCTTAGACCGCGTGCATAACGTTTTTCACGTCTCCTAACTTCGAAAATACGTGAGTGATCCCTCTCATGTTCTTGAGGTGGAAAAAATCGAGCTAGATGACACGTTGAGCTATGTGGAGACACCTAAAGAGATTGGATCAAAAGGTAAGAAGAACAAGGCATGAGAAGATAAACTTGGTTATTGTCCTTTGGTCAAACCATCAAGTTGAAGAGGCCACATGGAAAACCGAAAACTTCATGAAGGAGCGTTATCCCATATTTTCGAGCAGGTATGAGTTAGTTACGAGGTCGTAACCTTGTTTTTTGGGGGGCGGAGCGAGTACGCAAAAACAAGTTTCTTACATTTTTATTTATGCTTAACGATTTTTATCTCGAATTAGCGATTTTAGTTAGCGTTTATTTTCGTAAATTCGAACACCTTGGGTAGTAAACATCGGGATTTAGAGGCCATAGGGAGTCGAGTGTGAATTTCGAGGACGAAGTTTGTTTTAAGGAGGGAAGATTGTAACACATCGGACTTACTCGAGCCTGTACTCGAGCGAGTAGCAGGACACTCGGTTGAGTGGTCTTGGCACTAGACCGAGTGCCATTGGTGGCATGGGCTTGTAAGTGTGCACTCGGACAAGTGGAAGGGGTCACTCGACCGAGTGACTCGGTCACTCGACCGAGTGACTTCTGACACAGATTAGTGTGTTTGGTTAGTGGTGGAGCTCTTTGAAAAGGATTAAACATGTAGAAAATTTGGTTCCTTATCCTCTAATTTCACTCATCCTCTCACAACCTCATTTTAATACTAAACACAAAATCTCTGCCATCTTATCCGCTCAAACTACCACCAACTATTCACCTTCTTCCTTGTGCATTTCCCATTGTTGAAGCACCATTGTTACTCTTTCAAGCTTTGTAAGTATCACCATTTAAACTCTTCTTTTATTCTCTTAACCCTTACTTATTAGATTCTAGATCTAAACTTTAAAGGGGGGCCTTATTAAACCTTTAATTTAATTACAAGTTTTAGAATATTAATGAATGATTGGTATGATTAGTTTATATTATTAGGAGGTGCTAGTATAATATTTGTCTCCTAAATATGTAGGAAGAGGCTTTGTTGAGGAGTCATTCTAGTTACGCTTGTTGATTGAAGAACTTGCTTGAGGTAGGGCTTCCCCTACTTAGGCCCTGTTCTTTTGGACTTATCTTTACTTAATTTAAGTTAAGTTTAGCAAAAATAAGTTAAGTTCAAAAAAGTTAAGCAAAAATAGTTAAGTTCAAAAAAGTTAAGCAAAAATAAGTTAAGTTCAGTAAAAATAAGTTAAGTTCAGCAAAAATAAGTTAAGTTAAGCAAAAATAAGTTAAGTTCAGCAAAATTAAGTTAAGTTAAGTTCAGCAAAATTAAGTTAAAAAAAGTATTCCCGTTTTATAGTATTTGACGGGTTTTTAAAAAGTTGTGATTTTTACAAATTTTCTTCTACGGTAGTTTTATGTGCACCAATAGAGAACTATTACGAAATAAGACCGTTTCATAGGTAAGTATCGTATGACTTTATTAAAGTCGGATATTAAAATAACATTAATTATTTACAAATTATCATTTAAGACGGACATATCTGTCTTACGGGTCAAATATCTCACATGGGACTGTTCATTATTTATTCTAAACATTATTTATTGTAATTCATTTATGTTTATATTCTATGATCTGGGTTATTGTCCGCCTTCATTTCGGGTTTTTGTTTTGACCTTTGGCATGCTACTAGTTGAGTGGTATAATTTGTCCTCGAATTGGTTTTCATTTTTTGACGTTTTATGTTTTGCAAATGGATGCTACGTTTTCCTACTGAACTAATGCGCTGTAGAGGAATTTCTGAACTAATGTTACTGCTGTAGCAGAATTTCAAGTTTCTGCTCTGTTATTATCTGTCACATAAACATGTACGAAAACACGCTGATATGATATTTTGGCCTCAACATCTAACACTTTAAAACATCTCTGATGTCATTTGGTCAATTGAAAAAAAAGGTGAAAGGTGTAAAAAGTTATTCCTCAATTGTAATATGTATTGAAGTACACAAATTCTCACTTTTGACGGATAGTTGCCCTCTCACAATAAGGCAAGTGGAAGGATAAATGGGTGCTCCATTTCCCCCCCACCTGTCCTCCCACTTGTCTTATTGTGAGAGAGATATTATCCGTCACAAACTTGTGACGGATACTTATTTCTCACAAGCTTGTGATGGATAGTATCTGTCACAAGTAAGACGCTTTGAATAAAGTAATAAAAAGTGGAATAAACGACGTTTGAAACTCAACCGTATTACATACTCTTGTAGATTTTTGCATAATTGCACGTCACCAACGTTAACTTTTCACATGTTATTAACTTATTATGTATAGCTGGTAACAAAGGTGCACCAGAAGCTTCTAAGCCCAGGCCAAATGTTTTATCAGCGAGTCAGCAAGTCTCGCTTGTGATAGATATATTTGTCATAAGCTTGCGACGGGTTAAGTACTACCCATATAAATAGATAAGACAAGACTGATTGCTACTCCCTAGACACTCTGCTTTTGTATTATCTACCTACATGGACATACCCTCTATGCATACTAGACCTGACAAAATTGACCCGACTCGAACTTAGGATCCGAACCCGAATAATCCGGCCTGATTGTTTATTGTTGCAAACTAATTATTATCCACAAATAATTTTAATTTGATAATAGCTGACTTTCTATGCATACTTATGACCCAAACTTGACCCGAACCCAAATAATCCGACCTAATTGGTTATTTTTCCAAACTGATTATTATCCACAAATAACTTGATACTAAATGATCCGAAAATGACCCAAAATCGACTCGAAGTCAGCAAACCTGAAATGACCCAACCCGAACCCAAACCCGACCCATTTGATCCGTTTGCCAGGTCTAAATTGCATACCCTCGGCCTCTTGTGATGGGCATACCCTGTATGCTACTTCGTCACGGTTAATTCTTTACGAAATTTCTTCTTTTATCGAAAATCAAGATACTGAGATATAAATACTTTGAAAAAATGAAAAAGAACATACCATTGGGGGATTGTTGCATACTTAAAATAAAAACGTCAAAATTATGACTAAGACGCTCAAATAAGAAAAACGTACATAAATAACCGGGATCGGAATATATCTATCTGTCAGGCCATTATACAATTAAAGTACGAACGGATATGTAACACGGATCTCATTGTATGTATAAAACTGTAGAATGAGTTCTTGTCATAAGAAAAGGTACTACACCGTTATTGCTGGTGCTGAATCTTTCTTAAAGAGATTCGGGGGATGATGCAGAAGCCGGAATGGGAAACTCAGCCAGGGTAGCTGAGACATTGGCAGCGAATTTCAGGCCATTGGCACAGTGAGAGCCGATAGTGCAAAAGAAGTATTGTAGTCCTGAACTGACCAGAGTCCCTTCAAGAGGTTCCGTAAATATCTCAGGATTCATATCAAGGGCCGAGTCACATTGGTCATAGGCGTCTTTTGACGTTACCATGGCCACTGTATGGACACCCGCGGTGAAGTTGAAAACTGCCAATACATTGAATAGGATCAGAACCTTACGAAGAGTCGAAGACTATCTGCAATATCTTACTTTATTTCATCATCTCTCTCTTAACCCCACCAATCCACCTCGTCTCTCTCTCAGCAATCAGCATCAAATATCACAAGAGATTCCCACCAGAACTTAATTGCATCACAAATTATTTTTTAAGACGGGCATATCCGTCTTAAACTTAGAACGGGGTCAAATGTATAGATTTCTCTTTTAAAGTTTGTCTCATCTATCTAAATGAGGTACAAATTGACCTGTTTTAAGCTTAAAACAACATGCGCGTCTTAAGAAAGACCGACTGTAATCGTAAACTTCAAATATTATCCATATTTGTAAACAAAAACATTTTGTCATGCCTAACCACAGACAATTCCCGAAGGCTTATTTTGAAAATGATCTGGTGTTGACTAAAATGAATTGTTGAATAAAAGGGTAAAATTAAATCTAATAACGGAGTATGGAGGGGAAAAACAAATGTAAAAAGAAAAATAGATGGTCAGCTTCAGGTCGGGTCTGAGCGACTGTGACAAATCAGTTTAGAAGTAGTACGTATCACTGTATCAGTGATTGTACCAATAATGCAAAACTTCATACCTTACCAGTTATCAGCTTAATGGAACACATTCTAGTAGACTTCAATATCGACCAGACTTGAAATGACCCGTCCGACCCATACTCAAATATGATCCAGCCAGAACAGGCTTACTCGGAGTTACGCAACCATTTGATCCACTTGCCATAATACCCAATTCTCAACTTTGACTATCATGAACAAGACTCAAAAAAATGTAAAAGATGGATGTAAAATTAGCAAAGAAATTACCGAGAATGTCTCCAACAGAGAAGTTCTGTTTGGCAGACCAGGTAGCATAGAAATCGGGCGAAGAAGGCACGCTCCATCCATTATCGTCTCCCACAACCAGTTTCTTGGCAGTTATGCCATTAATCAACATCATTACTGCTACTGTCAGCATCACCATTGTCGCCTTTGCCATCATCTCTCCTTCTAAGTTTTTTCCTCGATAACGTTCTTTAAGCTGCAATTAGTATTTTGATGATATACGATTTCTACTGTCATAGGATTACGATAACCAAATTACATACAAGTTCATGGTTACCTAATCTTGTAAATGAACAGTTGACATGGACCGAGTCTGATGAAGAATCAGTATTATCCTTTATTTATTACTCTTTATACTACTTGATTATACAGAAAATAAAAAATAATCACCCAAATAACAAATAATCGAAGTCAATTACAATCAGCACTTTTAATTCCTTATCTATTAGGTACCTATATCTGAAAAGGTGAAGAGGCCGGAGCTGAGGATTTAAAAGCACGAAATCTGACAGCATATGTAATGCTTACATAGCAAAGAAATAAGCTTCAAGATTAAGCATTAACTTTGATCCCTAAGGAGTTCCCTTTCACACAGCAAGCCTCTTTCGGAGAAGGTATTATAGGTCCGTGGCATTTCGAGTGGCAGTAGCTGCATTAAGATCTCCTCGAGACACCCAGCCCATCTCAGTAATTATCTCGTTTTAAAACTGGCATCTTACCAGTGCTTAATCTGAGGTTCTAATAGATTACATTAAAAGATTTTATTCCTGAGATAATAGTCCCAAAATCCCAAATCCCTTGTGGTTACACTAAAAGCTTGAGGTGTTTTGTACCAAAAAACCGCATAAGGGGAAGGTGGTATTACACAAAAAATACGGAGCATTATAAATCCGCCTTATACAAGAATTGGAGTATCATGAATATATAACCGCATATAAATTATAATTAACATTTATCAAGAAATTCCGGGATGTAAGCTGCAAGGGGGAGTTTGTGGTGGGCACCTAGGAATTTCCAATAAATCAGAATCGGATCCAGAACCGTGGGCTGGTTACCACCGTCAGCCTACACGGCCATCGGAGCCAGAATCGGATGCAAGGAATATATTTCACTCCTCTGACTCTGACTTTCTTTTTAAATTCTTATAGACTTATAAAAACATCACCAGCAGAAGACATAAACAATCTGATTTATAACCTTAAATAGTCCCGATCCTAAAACTCTCTTACTCCATCATCCCTCCTCTTGAGTCTTGACCTCCCCCCTTCTTTTCCCGCCTTTCATCAAGCTCCCCTCCGTTTCGCTCCTATTGAGAAAATCACATGCCCTAAGTGACATAAAAATGATATAAGGATCACTTATGATGACTTTGAAATGAGTGGGAAGTTGGTACACGTTCCAGGAACGAAGTTTGAAACTCGATAATACACCATAGAATTTTGGCATTTCACCAACAGCATATTGTCACATCAAAATGTGATCAAGTCAAGACAATGGCCAATGTAGCTGGTAGCAAAGAGCTCACCGTCTACTACAAAATCCATGAAAAATAAAAATCTTCGCTGTGCACATGAAAAGTGCTACGCTAATTTATTATTTATTTCATATAAACACGAGTAGGACAACAAACCGAGTCAAAATAGACCCAAACTTGTAACCCACAATTTGGATCCACAAATAAGCAAATACAAACATCATATATTAAAATAAAAAATTACTGTTTAAATAAGCAACAACTCGCACCATATAATGCAAACTACTTGGTTGGTAAGGTCATCGAATATTGGTACCTCATTATCTGGGGGCAAAACTAGTCGGATCAACTAACGCAAAATATTAACAAAAGCACACAACTAACAGAAGCTTGCAGAAATATATGGGCCATGAGGAAAATAGAAATGGTAGAACCAGTGAAAGCCGGTGGTAAATCATCCTTAAGGAGAGTTAGGAGACGGTGCGAGCGTAGCGGTAGCATTTACGCCGAGACTTTGGCAGGGAACTTCAGGCCATTGGCACAGTGAGAGCCAATGGTGCAAAAGAAGTAGTATAGTCCTGAACTGTTCAGGGTTCTTTTATAAGGGCCATCTCTGACCACTACAGGATTCTTATCTTCTTCAGTGTCACAATCGTCATAAGCATCCTCTGAAGTTACAATGGCCACGGTATGGTCGTCGGTTTCAAAGTTGAAAACTGAAAAAACAAGCAAAGATTAAGAACTCAAGGGGAATATAACATGATCTCTGTAACGGACATGACAAAGTAAACCATACAATTGGAAAGGGGATACTATTAAAATCGACAGTGGATTATTCTCCAAATGATTTCTTTACATGAACTGTCATATGGAACTGCCAAAGTGAGGTAGGTAACAATGAAAGTGTGTAGTAAGGGAAAATCAAAGTATATGCTGTATATCTATCAAAATGAAGTCTTGTTTAACAGTGAACACTCAAACTGATGTATTCGACTCTCGATTGTAAATCTGATCAAACAGGTGTATCAGCCGGTTTAGGGTCACAGGACTATTTAAGGTATCAAACCAGACTTTTTTTGAGACGTTCCAGTCGGTATGAAGTCAGTTAAAGGTTTAGGTTGAGTGACTTGAGTCTGAGACCGAGGAAAATCAGTTTACTGGTTGTACCTGCTAAGAGTAATGTACTAGCTTAAACACAACAATGTGAACCAAACAACATTACACAAGTATGGATTTAGAACCCCATACTATCAAACTCCATTTCAATCCATTCCGGCTTGTTGAACCAAACGCCCCCTAAGAGATTGCCTTACAGCTCTAGGATATTAGTATCTACTCAGTGCAAACAGCAAGGTAAGTAGAGGTTGGATGCACGGTGCAACCGAATTCCAACAAAGATTACCAAATGACTCATAAGGAAAATTACGTCGAGGTTTGCACCAAGTGATTTCGACTTCACAAAACCAGATAGCCATTTTACATCATCAGATGTGTTGTAATGGAATAAATTTTAATGGGCTTGAATACCGAAATAACATTAACTAATAACTATCATGAGTAAGACCCATAATAAAATGTAATGAAGAATGACTAATTAGCAATGAAATTACCCAGAATGTCACCAACAGTAAAATTCTGGTCAGCGGCCCAGTTAGTGTAGAAGTCGTCCGAGGAAGGATAGCTCCATCCATCGTCACCTCCCACAATCAATTCCTTAGAAGCTATCCAACCAATAAGCATCATTAGTGCTACTATCATGACAACCATGCTCGTCTTTGCCATTTTTCTCTTTTATGTGTTCTCGTCGAGATCGTCCCTTCAGCTGCAATTAGTATTTGATGAGCTAGTATATCTGTTACTCATAATAAATAAGCTAAGGGATTAAAGTAGATAGCCTATGACTCCAAACTTCATGGCTACCCATTATGTTGGACAAGGACTTTGACTTTGACTTTGACAGGCCCTATGACAAAGAAGTTCATGGCTAACCATGATCTTATGTTAATTTTAATTATAAATTTGATCACAATATAAATGAAAGCATTTAATTAATCTCTTAGCAAATAATCATAAGCAATTATGCTGAGGAAAAGACCATGATTATATATTATGAAAATATATTTAAAGTTGGTGAGTATTACATTTATAGTTGGTGAGTAGTAATCTGTCTGCTTGTAAACAATGTGAAGGGCAGCAAGTTAAAGAAATAATTATTAGATGAAAGAACAATAAAAGTATCAGCAAATACCTGCTATCCGATTGATTGCATGAACGGAATTCAAATTGTGGCTTCTCACAATATCAAAAGCAGAAAAAATATCGACGACATGGTAAAACCCACAGAATAGGGTATGAACCAGCCTGGAGCTTTAATACCCTGCTCATCATTATAAACAGAAGTGAATATAGGGATGTCAGCGGGCCGAGCGAGCATAAGCGGGTACCGCCCAGCTTTCACGGGTGATGGGCCGTTGCAGCCCTTGCAGGTACAAAAATTCCACCCGCCATGGGTGGTGG
>JAOWBH010124836.1:0-13832 GCA_028566215.1 Silene coronaria | reverse complement strand
AGTTCATGCTTTGAGAATCTTCCAGGCTCAATTCAATCCAATATACATGATAATTTTGTTTTATTCCTGTAAGCTGTAATTTTTTGAGATTCAAGGTACAGTTAGGTACAAAATTCGTTGATTGGTAAAGATTCAATTGAGAGCTGGATCTGAGAGATTATATATCTTATTTTCTTCAGAACGTTAGAAATGGAACTATTAAAAAAATTGTCATGCTGTACACCACATAGGTTTACCGTTTTTCTTGTGCACTCCTTTTAGAATTTCTTTTGACTTATCATGTTAACTTGCAATTTAGAAGCATATTTTAAAAAAAGACCTTGTCTATATGAAACAAAAACAAATATCAGACTATTGACGTTTTCCAATTATTTCAGATTCGGACTTTTTTGTCTGTATATTTTGGGATAATTTAAAATTTGCAGCAACATTTATTTGTTTTGGGATAGGCTATACCTCTGTGTTTCTAGTATTCATTTTTATCTAGTAAATGTTTCATGTTGCTTAGATTTGACGCGACAGATTGCTGGTAAAATAAACCGAATTATAAGGGAGCAACACCTTAAGGAAATCGGTCAACTGGAACAAGACCTTGTATTTGGTGATGCAGGAAATAAGGAACTCGACGATTTTCTAAGAATGCATGAGGTATAATTTTCTCACGATGTTTTTTATGGCGCTTCAACATGTCAAATACATTCTAACTTACATTGTTAAATCTCTTCAGCAGGATGTAAGCCGTGAAAATAAGTTGCGCTTGTTGATGGTATATGCTGCCGTTTATCCTGAGAAATTTGAGTCTAAAGGCTCAACATTAATGAAGGTGATGGATTTACTTTTGTGCTTGATCTCAGTCGTTATTTGTGTGATCCTTTTTTTTGGTGTCAGCAAATATAACCCTCCCCGCCGTAATGTTTACACAACATTAGGATTTGGATTGTGAAAGTTAGCTTCATTATGTCTCCATTCTACGAAGATATTGCTATTGTAATCTCTGTTGGTGGCCAATGAATTCTTTCTTAGCTGGTCGGATGGCTGGGAGGTGGGCTGTGCCGCTGCGGTTCATAGACCTGAAACAGCTTAGGCACTGAACTGACAAAAAATAATGGAAAATCTACTGTAAATAGTAATTTCACTGTTGGATTTGGATTTGGATTAAGAACTTTTGGTGAGAAGAGACTGGCCAGTCGGTGAAACATCTTGTGGCCGCCTCTATTACTCCTTCAAGCAAGCAAAGAGTTGGAGCTTTGTACAAATTCTGTAGCTCTCCTGCCTGCCAGGTTGTTGGGGGATGTGGGTTTGCATATACTTCGTAGTAGATAAATTGATGATTTGGGAAAGAGTACCTTAATGGTTGAAACAGTTGGTGTTTTGCTTTACTGAGGCCCCCTCTTTGGAAATTAGCCTTCTCCCTTTCACTTAATATGTTGAGCAATTTTGGAGTCTCCCTTTCGTATAACATATTGGTTATGCTTTGCATCAGCTGTCATGTAAAGGATTTTCAGCTAACCGCATTGGTATTTTCTAAATATGTGAAGGGTTTCTAATAACTGATATTTGACTTATACAAGGTTAATGGTGCCAATGCTAGACCAATATGGTTTATATGATGATATTAGTTATTTTGGACTCATTGAGTTTTGGCCAGTTCTTTTTTTTTGAAATAATATTAAAATATCGGATGTTATGCAATGTATTAGTGGTCACGTAAATGATTCTCAGCTCAGCTCAGCTCACCAATACTATTAAGGGTTTCCAAAATAGTTGATATTTGACTTATCAAATGCTAATGTAGCCGATACTAGACAATATGGCTTATATGATGGATATAAAAGCAAATTAAACCATGGCATTAAATCTGTATATGAATCATTGTTTGGTACAGCAATTCATTGCCATCACTGATTGATTATTGTTGGTTCCAAGCAAATATAGGATATAATTCAAATTATTTCTATCTGTTTTGGTATATTTTCTATGCTCATTTTTACCTTTTTTTCGCATTTAATTACTATATTCTTTAGTTTTACTGGATAACTAGCAGATAGACTACTTAGAGCTAACAAGGAACAAATTTTCAAAGCCTTTTAGTCACGGTCCCTACTTGTTTCAGATCTGAATTTCTGCTGCTTGTTAACTTCTGCAGTGTTATGATTCTTTCAGCTTGCAAATTTATCACTGGATGACATGAATGCAGTTAATAACATGAGTTTCCTTGGCACCCCACCTGAACCAAAAAAAAGTTCTATGGCAATATTAAAGTTTGATAACAAGGTGTGATGTCCTTATTGAAATGCTCTTTTCTTTTTCCTATAAAACTCTATCCCCTCGCTACTCTAATGTTTATTGTTATCTGTCTAGAAAAAACATGCAGTCAGAAAGGAACGAACAGGCGAAGAAACGGCATGGCAATTGTCTCGTTTCTACCCATTGATTGAGGTATGTAATACCTAATATGGAGTATGTGGTATCACGGAAGTGAATTTTGAATATTTTACTATTCTAGTGTTTTAAGTGAGAAATTATTCACTTTGGGGTCCTTCTGAAAGTATTTGTCAATCTATTGTCCACCTCATCATAAAACTCTTAAAAATTGCACTTTAGTCCTTTATTTCACTTGTACACATTTTTATTTATATTTCATGTTTTCGTGAGATAATTATGTTAATACAAATTTTAACATCCCTAACTAAAATATTCCAACCAATCCAAATGACAATTAAACTACCCTAGTCCCTAACTACTCTCTCATCATACCACCTCACCCATCACTCTCTCCTCTAACCCCCTCCCATCAACCACCACAGTCCACACCTCAGCGGCCCAGCCATCCACCACCTTTGTTGACTCACCACCACGTAACACCACCCTGCCGCACCCAACCCATGACGACCCACCTCCACCACCATCACCAGCAGCCCCACTTCCGCCACGAATGGCAACACCCACATCCCTTAACACCATCCCACGTCCTCTGTTTGCCCAAGACCACTCACTTCCGCCGCGAAGATCGACGTCCCACGTCCTTCTTGTTTGCCAATGACCAACACCACGCACACCACCCATTCCCTTTTCTCAATGTGAGTCAGATCTGATGTGGAACGCAGCTATGGTGTAACTAGGGTCATCGGAGTTATTTTGCTTTTGGGTGGTGTTTATTTTGGCCATGGATGGTTGCATCTCCAGCCAGCAGTGGTGTTGCAGTGGTGTTGGTGGTTTTGTCTGAGGCCAGCAGTGGTGGTATGGCTAGAGAGTAGTTAAGACTAATTTGGTCTAGGGTATCTTAATGGTTTGGGTTAGGATATATTAATATGTAAAGTTATAATTTTAATTAACTTAATTATCACCAAACATTAAAGATAAATATAAATGTGTGTTAGTGAAATAAAATACTAGAATGCATTTTTTGAGAGTTTTATGATAAGATGGACACTAGATTGACAAATACTATTAGGAGGACCCCAAAGTGGGAATACTTTCTGTCTTAAATATTAGAATAATAAAACATTCCTGAATTTTCTTGTTTTGTGAATTATTTTGTATAAACGAATACTGTGAGATGTGCGTTGATCATGTATCTGGTATCAGTCCAACTAATAATTTGACGGGAAAATGAATTATTATAGAACGACTTGGCATTAATCAAGGATAATTCTTTTAAGCTTCACTAAAAAAAGAGCGCCTCAGGCGGCTTAAGCCCAAGGCTCAGCGAGGAACTAGCCAAAACGTGTCAGTGCGCTTTTAAACAAGGCATTATATTCATACATAGGACATTATTTTCGCGGGACCAACACGTTCTTCCATGGAGTCTGTGTTTAGCACTTGTAATACACTTGTATGTACTTCTAGAGATGTCATTGTTTAGCACTCGTAATACACCTATCCATGCTTCCAGGGATGTCTGTGTTTAGCACTTGTAAAATACATGTGCGTGTGTTAGTCCTGTTTATCATTGCTATCACATCTTTGCTGTAGTTGATGTACCCATGCTATAATGTTGAATATAGTTGGAATCATTGTTATAACACTCATATTTCAGGAACTTGTTGAAAAACTTGTTAAAGGTTCACTTCCTAAGGATGAATACCCATGTTTGAATGACCCAAGCCCAACATTTCATGGGACTGCACGTGCCACTGCAATACAGTACACTGATTCCTCATCTGCTCACTCTAAACGGACCCCAACTTGGGCTCGAGCTCGAAAGTCAGATGATGGTTATTCAAGGTCAGGCGATGTTTCTATTTGTTTACAAATCACAATACTTGGTTATTTTCTTTAATTTTTCCGTTACTCGTGACCAAGTCTGAATAATATCGATGTATTTAAACCTGCTTGACCCAACCCAAGAACGACAATAAACCCAAACAAACAATCCACACGTGATCAAATCTGAAATTACCTGACCCTTTATCAAACCGATCCGAAATGACTGAACTTGAAGAACGAAGATCCGAAAAGATGGAATCAGAAATATCGGAGTTGAAGTTGTGACTTGAAATGGCTCATTGGTTACCCCGACCGTTTAACTTTTGGCACGAAAATGATCCGATCCAAAAACTTGTACACAAAATGATCTGATCTAAACTGACTAATTCGTATCCAAATGGCCCAATAGAAGGATATCCAGTACAAACAAAACCTGAAATGGTCTGATCTAACTTAAAGTGCATCATACACCTGAAGTCACCTGACTCGCGAGATCCACGTTTTAGGTCTAGATCTATTCCATGATTTTATTTTTAGGTATCGACTTACTGTTGTTTCTGGCTAAGTTTACCTTGTTGTGTTTAGTGACTCTGTTCTAAGGCATGCTTCGAGTGATTTCAAGAAAATGGGTAGGCGCATCTTTGTTTTTATAGTGGGTGGTGCTACTAGATCTGAGGTACGTTGCTTTCAGTGCTATGCTTTCTGCTGGGACCAATTCCACACCGTCTGATTTTTGTTTCCGCTAGGTATAATTATTGCAACGTAACGCAACGTGTATCAATTCCTTTGTTAAGTTAGCTCACAATTTTTTTGCAGCTGCGAGCTTGTCATAAGCTTTCAGCCAAGCTGAACAGAGAGATCATTCTGGGATCCACTAGTATCGACGATCCTCCAGAATTCATCACTGTACACCAATTAATCTTCTTTATTACTGTCCTTGTGTTCCTGTAACAGTTTTGTATTCCAAATTAACCATGGACAATTGTGCAGAAATTGAAGCTCCTTTCAATGAATGAGCTCTCGTTGGATGATCTGGATATATAGGTTAGTGCGAGGTGCACTTGTACTGCTTGTCCACTCCCGAACTCTCTGAAGAGCGTGAAATGTATCATATTGCTATTGGTGAATTCATCAGAACAAGTTCCTCAGCAAAGCTGTGTAAATATGTTCTACAAATCTCACTCATTATTATTGAAGTTTTATATTTTGTAATTCCATTTAAAGCTGAGTTATATGCCTTCTACAAAGTTGAAACTGAAAAAAATGTCGATCAAAATATCTTGGAAGGAAAAAAGAACTACTATAGTATATATATTTTGTTACAGCAAGAAAGCTCAGAATCTCTAAGGCGTAGAACTGGAAACCAACTTTTTTATCATGTCAGCCATACTGACGCTTACAATGATGATAATTCTCAAGTTCACAACCATGGTATAATAGTAATAGTAGGAAGTATAATAAATTATACGGATGCTCCAACAAGGTACAATAGTATCAGTGTACAATTAAGTTCCAACAAAAACGTGATCCGTTGTGATCAAACATGATTCAACCTTGCAGACCTTTGCATGCAACTATCAATCAGGTACGAGCCAAGTTCAAGTAGATTAATTTCGAAAAGGCATTTACTACTGTCCTTCACTGGGAAATATCGTGGACTGGGGTTGTGTTGCTAGTCGATAGCTCTCTGATGAGGTGATCAGTAAGAGTCAAATACCCGTCCAACTTAGAACTGAGAAGGCCACAACGTAAAAAGATCTGTTTTATCTTCCTTGTTTTCCCAAGAGAAGGGAGCAATCAGTCTATTATATAATGTTACAACGTTTTCCATTAAATTTGTGTAAATTTCAAAACCATCCTTAAAAGAACGCAATTGCTAAATTTCGCACACCAATTTACTCTATCCCGCGCATTTTTTTTTCTTTATTCCGAGTCTCCCTCATTTCTCACCCACAAAGAGAGAAACAAGAGAGAGAACATTAGAGATTGAAAAACCTAAAAAATGCCCAACCCCTCGTCTTGCCTCCCAATCACGACTACCCTTTCGCACCGGCCGACGCCACAATCTCCACTACCAATCGACGCTGCGCCGCTCACCACCCCTCCACTACCAATCATGCCGCCATCGACTACTATATCAACGCCGCACCGCTCCACACTCTCATCATGCTTGATTCATCAAAAATTACAAATGCTAAAGTCGATGAATTATAAATGCTAGTCTTTTGTGGGATGTTGCGGTTTTTATCATTAGTTGTTGGTAATCACTCATTTATGCGGCAGATGGCAATGATGATGTCTCTGATTCCATGGAGTTTGATAAACAGAATCAATATCACTGATTGAATTGCAGTTATGTTATTCGGTGCTGAAGCAATTTTTTTACATTTGGTTTAATCGATTAAAAGACGGTATTATAAAAATGCAAATTGGTTTAATCGATTAAAATACGGTATTATAAAAACTGTTGATAAAACGGAAAAAATACATGTGATAAGCGCGAATTACGATCCATTCTTATCGAACTATCAACGAATTGGTTATAGATTTTGAGAGGGAGAGAACAAGGGAGAAAGCTCATTTTTATTGTCTTTTGTGACGAAGGGCACTTGTGGAATATCTGGGGTAAAATGCGCGGGATTGAGTAATTGGTGCGCAGGATTTAGCAAGTCCCTTTTATATATACATATAAGATATTACTTAAGCACGGCAACGAATATTATACCGTGCATAACTAGGCATTAATCTTTTTCTTTCAAACTTTAACCCAAGCACGTCCCTCCGCCACTAACTTAGGATCGGCTCAATTCTCAACCTTTTATGGGGTTGGTGAAATCACATCTCAATCACACCTTTGCTTGTGCTCCAAAACAAATGCACTCCAATAGACATTGTAGATAAGGCAATAACTCCAAGCACAATTTAGCAACACACACTAACACACTTACAAAAGAACACAAACGACAAAAAAAAGATGTAATTTCAATTTCAAAATTAATCTTAAAATAGCAACCACTGAAAATCCACCCCAATTATTATCTCACCATTAAAACTCCCTCTTTACCACTCATTCGCGCGCTCGCGAGAGAGAAAAAAACCTTCAAGCTTCAACAATGGCGATGGCTATGGCGCTTCGCAGACTCTCTAATTCCGTCGATAAACCTCTTCGTAATGCCTTCAATGCCGCTCCTTCTTTTTATATGGTACTTTATTGTTTTCTCCTTTTCTCTGTCATTTCATTTCATTTTCATACGTTTGTTTAAATTATGTGACGAGAAGTTTGAATATACGCATATGAATGAATTTTGTTGAATTGATTTTTTGACATTTTGATGTGTTGTTTATTTGATCAGTCTTCTGAAGCTGCATACGATACGGAGAATCGCGTTTCTGTTAGTACTTCTCTCTCTGTTTGATTTACTTGATGATTCATTCATATCGTAAATACTTGTGTCAAGTATATTGTGAAACGGTTATTTTGATAACTACTACTACGTGGTTTTTAGCATAATTGAATTGTTTAATCATGTAATTTTGCTTTAATTAAATATAGTGGACGAAGCAATTGAATGCACCGCTTGAAGTTGTTGATCCGGAGATTGCTGACATTATTGAGCACGAGAAGACAAGGCAATGGAAGGTTTAATTTCTCTTGTTTTTTCTTTCATTGTTTAGTTTTTTAAATTTCTCTTCACCAACTTTTATTCATTGGTTTAGATAGGGTGTAATCAAGCCGATTTTAAGCTTGAATTGACTTATTTGCATACCTAATTGTTATTTACTTCCTCCGTCTCGGTCATTTATTCAACTATGATAAAATTATCCGTCACAAAGAATAAAAAGGGTAAACAAATGATTTGAACGGAGGGAGTATCCGAGTATTTGCTTTGGCATATTGTGGTTTGAGGAACTAAATTGGGATAAAAGGATAAAGTTTGATATGTACACTCTATGTGTGAATACGAGCCATTTTTGAGGTAGTTCAGTAGTATATTTGGAGAACAATTTTGTAGAGGTGTAGTTTTCGTTATTTATACATGACAGACTGACAGTTGCAATCAAACAATGGAAAAAAAGATAGTTAATTTTGGACAAGGGGCTATATTTAATGACTTTATCCTTCACTTATATTTGCAAGTGTTATGTGGGACTCTTTGGACATAAATGCTAATGTTTGGTGAACTAAAGCTATTTGCATCTATAGCAACCTACGACTATGGCCCGAAAATGAAAAATGTTTCCAGTCTTGGTATATTTGTATTATTACTCGAACAAATTATTATTCCTCCTTTCCCGTTTATGGGGCATAATTCCTATTACGCCTATTAAACTTACTTTGGTGCTCTGTCCGTATCTACTTTGACACATGATTTCTCACCGTATACACTTGCTATAGTTTTATAGAAATTACGATGTCAAAATAGTTATGACAAATCTAACATGACCGATTTATATTGTTATCACTTTATATATTTGGAGATATTAATGGTCCAAGTTGACATCTGTTGACCACCAAGTATAGACAGACTATAATTTCAGGTGGAAGCACTAGAAGTCATATAGATAGTCTTGTTCAAGTATCGTCTAATGATTGAATTTATATACGGAGTATGTTATTTTGGAAAGAGTAAAAGGTTTTGTTGTAGTATCTTACAATGTCTAATGATCAGCAATCACACAAAATGGAACACAGTAAGATTTTCCAAAAACATCATCTGACAGTTATGGTAAATGAATGTAACTTTTATGTGAGAATGAGTGGCGTGAAAGGTCGGCTAGAGTTATAAATATGAAATATTTCAGAATGTGCAGATATCTATTTTTTGTGTAGATCATTTTATGTTTTCTCACCAGTCGTTATTTTTGGGTTCAATATTCGAATAACAGGGTCTAGAACTTATTCCATCCGAGAATTTCACTTCAGTCTCTGTGATGCAAGCAGTTGGGTCTGTAATGACCAACAAATACAGTGAAGGGTATCCTGGAGCCAGATATTATGGAGGGAATGAGTATGTTTCTTGCTCTTTTTTTTTTTTTTTTTTTCGTACAAGCATTTTTTTCCTTCCACCGGACATTTGTAATGCTACTGTAATTTTCTTACAGGTATATTGACATGGCTGAAACCTTATGCCAAAAGCGTGCTTTGGAAGCATTTCGGTTGGACCCTGCAAAATGGGGAGGTATATAGTTTTATTCTGATGTATAAATATTCCTTTTCTCCTAGAGATGCATGAATGCTTCAAAAATTCATCTGTCAATAAATTTTTTGGTGTCGTGTGAATTGTGATAACTGTAGATACTAGATAGAGTAGTTCCTAAAGAATGTCACTCTTGTCTATATATTTTCATTTTTTGTCTTTCATTTATATTGTTTCGATTTTTGAGGTGCTGTATTTCATCTTCATTCAGTGAATGTCCAGCCTCTTTCCGGATCACCAGCTAACTTCCATGTTTACACCGCTCTTCTGAAGCCTCACGAAAGAATTATGGCACTTGATCTGCCACATGGCGGACATCTTTCACATGGATATCAGGTTTGTTGCTCCAGCTCGCGCATCTTTGATAACTTTAATGATTCCTGTAAAGATGTTTCTGTGTTCACTTTGTAACAATAGTTTAATTATTAGCTAAGATCAACTTAAATGACTTTATAATTGCTTTGTTATGATGCAGACAGACACCAAGAAGATATCAGCTGTGTCTATATTTTTCGAGACCATGCCGTACAGATTGAATGAAAGCACTGGATATATTGATTATGATCAGGTGGACTACTGTTTCTCCTGTAAAGAGCTCTTCTCATACTTTTAAGGCCTCAGGCTTTTTTGTTGCAATTGCGCTGTAGCAATGAAAATAAACTGCTGTTAGTTCTGCAACTGCAATGCAATTGAAGACGTGACTTTTGATAAAGTCACCGAAACTGTTTGTGTTAGAGTAATAACGATAATTCATTTCATTTTTCTACCTTAGCCTAACTAATTTTGATGGGAGGGTTTTTTTGCAGTTGGAGAAAAGTGCCACACTATTCCGGCCGAAACTAATCGTTGCAGGAGCCAGTGCTTATGCAAGGCTTTATGAATATGACCGTATCCGCAAGGTAACATTATTGAAGCAACTTTGGTCTCTAGCTTTACTGCATGATATTTGTTGCATACCGGTGGTCACCCTGTCTCCATGAATGAGCTCCGATTTTGATCTTATATTCTTATCTTACTGATTGCTTCGATGCTCTCTCACCAGGTGTGTGACAAACATAAAGCAGTCATGTTAGCAGATATGGCTCACATTAGTGGATTGGTAGCTGCTGGGGTTGTGCCATCACCATTTGATTATGCTGATGTTGTGACCACAACGACCCACAAGTCCCTCCGTGGACCTCGGGGAGCTATGATTTTCTTTAGGAAGGGAGTGAAGGAGATTAACAAACAAGGGCAAGAGGTAAATATAATGTCACTTTAAAGCTGACAGCTGTTCTTTGTAGATGTTCTTGTGAAATTTATCAGTAACAAATTTGCTTTGCAGGTGCTGTATGACTTTGAGGACAAAATTAACCAGGCCGTCTTTCCTGGTCTCCAGGGTGGTCCTCATAATCATACAATCACTGCGTTAGCAGTTGCTCTAAAACAGGTGTTTGTTCCAACATTTTCCTGTGTTTATTATTTTTGAATTTACTCAGATCTCTGCTTTGGATGAATTGCTTTAATCTTTTTTCAGACTCTGCCAAATGTGAATATGCACTACAAGCATACAAGATTATGCTTTATTATGTTTCATAAACTAGTTTACATTTGAAATTTTGGATTTTTTCTTTGAATCTTTTGAGTTTGATTTTTGTATCTTTCAATCTCATTCTTTTATGATTTTTTGTATCAGTCGTGTTTGTCGTTTTCTGCTTTAGTGTAATTTACATGCCATTCTTTTCGACTAGAACTATCTTATCTGAATTGGAACTGAACTGAAATTAAGTCTAGAAGAACAATGCCGTAGTGTAGATGAGAGCAAACAGCAGTTTCAATTTCGATTGATGTAGGCGGCTCTGCTTTCTTCTCTTTGGTTACACTGTGGACAGCATAAAATTACTACGGAATGACTTGACAGACACGTGATTCTACAAGACGCATATGAGCTTAAGTTCCATTGATGTTAGCTTTCATGCATTTTGTTGAATTGTAGATATCAGTCCCCTCTGACATTAACTGTGTGCTCTTACGCTTACGCTCTCGGTTCTTCCCCTTTTTTATTAACAGTTTCTGTGAACTTTTGCTGTATGGATGTCTAGATGCTCCCAAGGCTTGTATGAATTATCCAAAGCTTAATCATGAAAACCTTGTTGTGCTAATGCAGGCTACGACTCCTGAATATAGAGCATACCAAGAGCAAGTCATGAGCAATAGCTCAAAGTTCGCAGATGTAAGTCACAAAGCCATGTTAGGCTGCTACTCGTTAGAAATTTCAGATCTTCGAGATTATGACCTTTCTTTGCACGTCTGTTCCATTTTGAAATACATAGCCATAAATGTAAATGTTGAATTCATCTTGAATTTTTTAAAATCTTGTTTCTGCTAACACTCTGCAGGCCTTGGTAGGCATGGGATATGAACTTGTTTCTGGTGGAACTGAGAACCATTTAGTTTTAGTGAACTTGAAGAGTAAGGTGATAATAATCTTCTTTTTAGTACCTGTCCTTCACTTAAGTTGCTTGTGTGCTTCCGGATTCAGTAATGGCTGGCTGCTATTTTCATTTAACTTTCCACTATGCTGAACTATTATTTGATGCCGATACATTCTATCCAACATTTATAATATAATCTGAGCACTTGATCAACTGAAAAATCAACTGGTAAGTGGTTGATCTAGCTTATGTAGAGGTCTCGAGTTTGATTCTCTGTGAATGTGACACTGTTAAAATTCACTCAGGGTGGAAAGTTTTGCCCCCCTCGTGTTCCTACGTGGTTCAAATCCGAATTTAACCGGATTGGATGGTGCTAAAGAAATTTTTATAACACACTCACAAAACAGTGGAGACGTGGAGTTATTTCCCTTACGTGTAGCCTGTTAGAAAGGGTAATCTGATGTTGAACTTACATGAAGATATAATTGTTTTTTTTGTCCAGGGTATTGATGGCTCGAGAGTAGAGAAGGTTCTGGAAGCTGTACACATTGCAGCCAACAAAAATACAGTACCTGGGGATGTGTCCGCTATGGTCCCTGGTGGCATCAGGATGGGTAAATGATCGATATATTGGATTCACTACATTGTTCGAAATCCTAATAGTTGATAACCAAGCACGTTTTTTTATTCTAGGAACCCCGGCCCTAACATCTAGGGGTTTCATTGAGGAAGATTTTGTTAAGGTGGCTGAGTTCTTTGATGCTGCTGTGAAACTAGCCCTGAAAGTCAAGGCTGAGGCAAAAGGTTTGTGCACTTCATTATTATAATGAGGCGAACACTTAGGTTTATCACATTCTCATGTGACACGACTCGTGAAAAGATTAATCTTTCAACATCGTGAATGATCCTATTAGTTAACGACCATTTTTCATGTTTTAGAGCGACCCTTTTTTTTATATCAATAGTGATCATTTGACTGTTATAAGTTATTGTTTTAGTTTCAGTTGTGATATATCTCAAAATAATTCATTGTAAGACCATCTCAAGTGACACTTACTATAAAAACACCCAGTGAATCCTGGAGCATTTAAACGAGCTTCTCTAATGACGATGATTACTGTCACTAACCAGGAACAAAGTTGAAGGACTTTGTGGCCAGCTTACAGACAGACGGCTTTCAGTCCGAGGTCTCAAAACTCCGCCATGAGGTTGAGGAGTATGCAAAACAATTCCCAACAATTGGATTCGAGAAGGAAAGTATGAAGTACAAGAACTAATGTATGACTAAACGTTACAAGGTACGTGTGTTGCAAAATTTTTACTACTGCGCCTTGGTAGGCAAATGCGTCAGTTTTATTTGTATATCTAAGTAAGTGATAAATTATGGCATTCTTCTTGACTAGAAAACCGTCTTGACTTTAATAATGCCTTGCCTAAAATTGAGTATCCAGTTTGTCCAAACTGTGAACTGTTTGGTGCTTAGAACAATGGATCTTATTTCTTGACTAACCCAAAATTTGAAACATCATATGGAATAACAGAAACAGCCAAACATTCGAACAAGTATCTCATTTCTGATGTCGTTTGTCACTTGCTAGGAACTCGTATGGATCTGATGGTATTGAACTTGGAAAGGCATGGACTGTGTATACATTCATGTAAAATGATGTCTCTACAGAAACCGATCCATTGAGAATGCAAGACTTTTTTACTGATCTCCGTTATGCTGTATATGTGATTTCTCATTTTTACTGATACTGTGAAAATATATGCAAGGAGATACTGCATCAATAAACTGGTCTTGGTGACATATACTCCTATATTAGTCTCGACTCTAGGAATCATTTTTTTCGCTATCTTTTTTCGGGATCCTCCTAAAATTCTGACTAAAAAGGTTAAATAATTTTTCATTAGCTTAATTGAAGTAATGAGCTTTCTAATATTACTGATATTAGAAGGCTCATTACTTCAATTAGTCCCCGTGTTCCTCGAAAGGATCTCTTAATTGTTG
>JAOWBH010124614.1:0-13836 GCA_028566215.1 Silene coronaria | reverse complement strand
AGCCCGAGCCGAGCCCCCACGAGCCGAGCTTTGACCGAGCTTTGACCGAGCCGATCTCAAGTTGCTCGCGAGATGTCTTGTCTCATTAACAGCTCTAGTTGTAGGGTTCGACAAAAATTATTGCTCCATCCATTTTATTTTTAGTATCCTAGTTTGATTAAAAGTTAGTTGAAATATCATAAATACTGCTTAACCAATAAACTTAAATACAAAATACACTTAAATTCAAAAGATAAGTAAATGGAAAAAGAGATGTTATTTAATTATGTCAGTTAGAAACACTAATATTAAGGAAGAAATTTGGTAAGAGAAACTTTGAAATGGGTTTTCAAAGCTAAATTTTGATGGATCGAAAATAGATGGGAATATAGCTGCTATAGGACACTCTATAAGAGATCTATAATGGTAAAGTCGTTTTGGTAGGAGTAAAAAAGTGCGAGTCTAATAGTATTCTTGTTACGAAAGCTTTCGCTTTAAAAGAAGGAATTTTAGCAGCTAAATACTTAGGAATCTCAAAATTAATTGTGGAAGGTGATAATTTATGTGTTATCAACTCTATCCGTAGTAATTTACAAATTCCGTGGAAATTTCTAGTATTATTAAGGACTAGTTGGAATGCTCGTGCTACGCACGGGGCTGTTTGTAATTTTTTTTTTTTTCAAATTCATCATCTTTAATTATTGTGTGTATTATTCCATAATTCCATGAAACAATAACGTAATTTTAAAAGCAATAAGCTGCTACGTCAACGTTATTAACTCTTAAATCTTGCTTATTATAAAATGATTTATATGGCTTTAATGTTTTTAAACTACCTTTTCCATTGCAGGGCTTTGATTTCGTATAATGCATAAGCATTTACATGTGTAAAAAACCATGAGTGGATGGTTGAATTCCTAAGATAGGTATTATACTCTAATACGCCTCCTCACATAAATGTCCTTTGGACTTTAAGTGTAAATGTAGTGGCAGGATTCCCCATACCCGATATCAATAGCTCACTTAGAAATAAGGGGTGGTGAGATTTGAATCCATGACCTTTTTTTATCTTACCATTGATGGTTGGATGTAGACCTTGTAAACGGGTCAATCTATCGGGGGTTTTTTCGGATTGGTCATTCGGGTTTGTAGACTTCGGGTCGGGTCGGGCTAGGTCATTTTCGAGTCGTCTGTTATCAACTTAATTGTGGATAATAATAATCAGCTTGCAACATTAAATATTCAGGTCTGGTTATACCGAGTCGGGTCAATTCGGGTACGGGTCAAGTTCAGTCTTGTGCTCGGGTGTCGGGCCAAGTTATTCGGGTCGGGTCAATTTTGTTAGGTCTAGTTGAATGGAGTACCATGATTGGTTCATACTCTAACAACATGACGTCATTGCTTATTTATAGAGGTGTACAACGGTGCGAGACAGCTTGGACCAGACCGTCCAGCCCACATCTCTGGGCCATAAAACTTCTCCCTCGGGCCGGGCTAGTGCTCAAATTTCTTTGGCTCGGACCGATCCTAGTGCTAAAAAAACAAAGAACGCCCAGCCTAGCCCGCTACTAATTTGTTTGGGCTCGGGGTGGAAGACGTTGCTCCGGCCCAACCCGGACTTATATTCGAGCTGTGTCTGGGCTGCAACCTCTCAGCTTGGTCCGCACCCTAGCCCGGCGAACTGAACAATCCTAACATTCAACTTGTTGTTATAACACCTCTTATTTACTTCTTTATAACAATTGCTCAATTTAACTCTCATCTCCGCTAATTAACTTCTCCGGTTTCATTTAATATTTACGACTCCCATTATTGACTATTCTCTTTGTGTAATTAACCCAGGATAAACTTCGAATTTGATTATGTAAAAATGTGTTTCGTGTAAAGTGATTACTAATTACCATATAAATGTTGGTGTCTACGCACTACTACACTCTCCTTTTAATTAAAACCTATCTTTTTACTTTTTTTTTATAGATAAATTCATCATCTTTTCTATTCATTATAATTGCAGCATTATTCATATTTTCATGTATTAAACTATATTTTACTGCATAGAGTTTTGCTAATCATACGACAATTCATATATCATGAAATGTCATCTACATTTTTTTTTCTATCTTTTGGTGATTGGACAAAGAGTATCTTCTATTTCAATTATTTATATATTACTTAAAAGTCATGTGCTCCTAATAAATACTTTTGTCAATTTACATGAATTGCATATCTTTAATTTAAATTTTCGTAGCAATGTATATCAAAAATGTAAACAAATGATGAGATGAATAGAGAAATTTAAGGTTCAAGCCTCCTCAAGAGGAAATCTTATGGAACATTCTTGCCCTGACTCCATGTCTTATATACATCGAGCATGTCACCCTCGGGTGGCTTACCTGGTATACGTGGTTTACAGGCTATCACATACACCCGCGGGTTTACCCAGTGCACAACAAAGGTAGCGGCTGCGGGTTCCCACGTCACAAAAAAAAGAAGTCATCGTTGTAAAATTTATATAAGTGGTTAAAGAAATTAATGCTCGCAATTAAATTTAAATTGTTGGCCACGTTTGAGTAGTATATTACTAACTTTGATGTTTGTTGCCTAATGAATATGGGTCAATCTAAAATCGCTCAAGCACCACATCATATTGCTCAAAGTACGATAAGAGTTCGCTCCGAAATCAATAACACACGTATAACACGACCAGCATAAAATTCTCCATTTGTATTTGGACTTCTAATCTACCTCTATAACATAATCATGCAAGAAATATAGCTTGCATATACATCTTGTTAATATTTTTGGTTATTATCTTGAATATTTGGCTAAGAATCAAGTTCAAATGAGCCAAAATTCTTGAATAAGACCGTCTCAAAGTGAGATTATCCTTATGTATAATATATAATTCGTTCATTTATTAAAAAATCGATTTTTTATTCAAACGGCTGTCTTATTGTGTGAGACTGTATCACACAATAACTACTGTCAAGTGAGAGTATGTTAACCATTAATTGATACTCATAATTTATAATTTGTTTCCAGAGAAGATTAAATCAAATTCTTTAAAAAAAATTCTTTTAAATAATGTTCTCTTTGTAATATTCAATTAGAGTACTTGGTTTTTTTATAAACGGGATCTCCAAACATGCCATATGAGATTATGAGAGCATGTACATTAATCTTTAGTTTAAAACTAATTAAATACTTGTACATTATCTTTTATACATTCAAATACACAATGCAACTATAATATATGCAGTAGAAAAGGACGCAAGTAGTCATGACGGGTTGTTAGGCTATCTGGGAAAGAAGGAATAAGGCTCTGTTTGGCAAGGCAAATAAGGTACCTTATTTAACCAAAGTAACTTATTTGACCGAAATTTCAGCTACCTTATTTGTTTGGTGTGTGTTTGGCAAGTAGCTTATTTGTCAAATAAGCTACCTGAATTGAAAAGCTACATAGAGTAGCTTTTGGGAAATAAGGTACTTGTTTTGTTTTATTTTACTTTTTTGCTCCCTTAATTTATAAGTACTAAATATTTATTATGTCTTTTTATGTCATTTTGTTAAAAATCAGCTACCTTTTCAGTTAGTTTGCCAAACATTTTTTGTATAATCAGCTACCTTATCAGCTCTTAATTTTCAGTTATCTTATAAGCTACCTTTTCAGGTTTCAGTTAGCTTTTCAGTTTTCAGGTACCTTTTCAGGTTTTAACTAACTTTTCAGCTCGTTTTACCAAACAGAGCCTAAGGCTATATTCGATGACGGGGAATGGAGAGCGGATTTAGTAGTTTGGATGGTGCGTGATTTATTATGGGAGATGCAAAATTCTAGTGAGGTGAGTACAACAGTGGGCGTGCATGGTGCGGCGGGAGGCTACGGTGGCTGGCGGAAATCGGGGGCTGGAGTGGTAAAGGTGATTGTTGATACGGTAGTAATGGAGGCGGTAGGCATTGGGACAGGTGCGGTGTGTAGGAATGATAGTGGGAGGTTATGTGGGGAGTGTCGGTGCAGGGATTAGCTTGTATAGAGCCTTCGGAAGCGGAAGCGAAAGCAGTCTTATAAGGCCTAAAGGAAGCCCAGAGGTGGAACATACCTGGAGTCATTATAGAGGGAGATTGTTCTACTGTTATTCAGGATCTGCAGTAGCGGCGGAAGGGACGGAGCAACATTTTTTCAGTTTATGATGAGATTTATTTTATTGTAATCATTTTGTTAGTGTGTCTTTCTCTTGGGTTCGTAGAGATTATAATAAGGTTGCTCATGAGTTGGCTCATTTTAGACCTTGGGTGCTAGGTACTTCTAGATGGGATGAGTCCCTTCCATCGTTTATAGTTGACATTGCTCAACACTTGTACATTATCTTTTATTCTAAATATTTTTTTATCATCTCGTTGATTGATTAAGAAATATTTTAATTTATTAAATTTTTAGTGTTGTAAATAACTTGGAGACTCTCTGGTGGCTTAAAATCTCAACTTTTGATGAGGGAGCTCGAAAGTCATTCATTAGAGGTGGATTCTCTATAACCGCTCGAAAAGTTCCTGTTCTAATTATATATATAATGATTTAAAATTAGATCTTAAATTCTTTTTATGAAGTGATAATTTATGTGTTATCAACAAATTGCTGACTTTATGACTTTTATTGGACATTCATATCCAACTCTTTCGAGATGGTTTGAAAGTCGGTGGCTTCAACTTACCTTTCTCATTCGAAAATATGAGATCAGTTGGTGCTATCCTAGAGAATCAATTCAATTTTCTTTAACAATAATAACAATAAGTAGTGATGGCAGGGGGTCGTGCTGGGCCGGCCCGCGTGCCAGCCCACAGTCCTTTCCCCTTAAGGTGGCCTAGCCTAGGCACTGGTATTGGGTCGACCGTGCCGTGCCCGAAATCCCCATCCCACGCGGCCCGCTCTTGGCATGGTCATTTTCGTGCTCGGGCCGTGCCTGGCCTATGGGCCAATCGTGCCGAGCACGTGGGCCGGTCCATTGAAGCTTCCTTATAATGTTTGGAAATTATTAAAAAAACACACATACACACACAAACTTGTAATAGGTCTAACAGCCTTATGGCCCGTATTGGCCAAAAATCCAAAATCTTACACAGTGTTACACTCCAAAGTGCAAAGTCCAAGGGGGCAACGGCTATAAAAACAGCCATATGCGTGCTTCTTGGGCTGGGTCGGGCCTGGTGCGTGTCGGGCCCACAAGTGCCCGGGCACGGAAATTTACAATAAATTGCGTCAGAGCCCGTCTCAAGCACGCTCGTGCCTGGGTCGTGCCTTCTCTCCCTCTGAACCGGGCCGTGCCGCCCACCTTGGCACGGCTTGGATTGCCATCACTAACAATAAGTAAATAACCAATAAACGTGCCACGAAACTGAAGGAATGGAAGGGTGTTAGTATTGAGAAAATCGTTCGGGATATCAACAAGAAACTCAAAAGGCTCAAGGTGCTCAATGAGGATGTTCAGTCTGGTGAGAATGTTCAAGAACAGAAGCGGTTAGTGAAAGTGATTGCAAATATTTTGTGCAAGAGAAGAAATTCCGGAAGCAGAGATCGCGGGTGCTTTGGCTTAAAAATGAAGATATAAATACTAAATACTTTCATAGGAAAGTCGGGCAGAGGAAGCGAAAGAAATACATACCGAAATTGTTTGATGATGAGGGAAGAGTTTTTGAGACACCTCATGGGCTTAATAGCTAAGCAATTTGCTATTTTGAGCACTTATTCACGTCGAGTAATCCGACTATTCCAGCGAATCTTTTGTCGGGCATTGAGGGGCGAGTAACGAAGGAGATGAATGAGGTTTTGTGAGTGGAGTATACGGATGAGGAGATTATTGGGGCACTTGACCATATGCATCCGCTGAAAGCGCCAGAGCTTGATGGTATGAATGAACTCTTCTTTCAGACCTATTGGCATATTGTGGGACCTTCGGTGTGTCAAGTGGTGAAGAGGGTATTGAACGGGGGAGCTATTACACGTGGACTAAACAAGACCAATATTGTGCTAATTCCGAAGAAGAAAGATCTGGATAAGATGGCCGACTTTAGACTTAGTCATTGCAACGTTGTGTATAAGCTGATTTCAAAGGTTCTAGCGAATAGGTTGAAGACCTTTCTTAGTGATATAGTCTCGGAGAACCAGAGCGCTTTCACACCAGGTATGTAACACCCCCGATTACCCGACCAAGGTAATTAAGGATGTTACCGTCTCGGTTGCCCGATGTAGTGATTACAAAATTCTAATCAAGAACATTTTATTGAATAAATACGGTTTAGTGATTACAACATAAAGAATGAATGTAAATACAACTCATCTATTCTATAACCTTTATCTCATATATAAGTACTCGACTCCAAATCCGTAGCGCGACCCAACAATCCCGAAGCGTCAAATGCAAAACCTATAAGACAACTGCTTCCATATGATCAAACATATCATATGGATCAAAATAGGCCACCCCGAAAATAGGTGACAAATACATAATCCACAAACGTCAGTTTCAATAATACAATTAAACGTGATAGACAATGAAACGGCTATGACATGTAATACAAATATGATATGCATCATAAGATCATACCTGAGTCTCCAACATCTCCAACACCACAACCCGGTGACAGTACCGCAGCACCGTTCACCCCCACTACCCGGACCGTAGTCCAAAACAAGTACCGGGACGCACCCAAGTACTAGGCATGGGAGCTAACTGGACCCCTACCCGACGTTACGGCGCACGGTAAGTCTCTCCGTACTCAAGTCATTAATTCGCGCATCCCTATTGGGGTGGTAAGACCCAATAGGCGACCTAAGCGTAAGACGGTCTCCCAACCGCCTTACGTCTCCTCAACAACCATATATCACAACCACCATCCACCTCCAACCTCCATCACAAACACAACAACACGATATGCAACATAATATGCAAATTATCAATTACTCAATACCATACCACAATCCGATTATGCTAATATCATGAGACTAATAAACAATCATTCCCGTTAACATGTTATAATGCAACCCAACCTCACAAACATCCATTTAATGATGCAATTACCACTAATCATGTTATAATGTAACTATACTAACCATGTGAGATTAATTATGCACAAACATCAACATACACATATTTATTATTGAAACCGAGTAGGATTAACCTACCTTTTAGCATACCCCATAGGCAAATCCAAGATAATAAGAATCCGTCTCATAAGACAGTCTCATCCTACAATAATCACATAACAACTATCACATCACATCATATACTATTATACTAAGTAAAACCTCTTATTATTACCCTTTAATTACCCATTAAACTCATTAAAATCACTAATTAATACTACCCAAGAAAACCCCCAAATTCTAGGGTTACGAAAAAATCAAAAGAAGGGAGATTAAATGGTTGATCTACACTTACAAGGTGAAGGGAATGAAGAAAAGATGAACCATCTTCATCCTCAAGCTTGGCATCCATGAAAGAAGGTTTTAGGAGAGTTTTAGAGAGGGAATGGAGGTAAAGAGAGGTTTAGGGTTAAGTAAATGAAGACGAAAAACTGATTTGGAGGCTTAAATAGTAGGCCCAAAGACACAAGCCCAACACGCGGAAAACAGCCTGACACGCTGAGTTATTCGGTCGAGTAACATCCTTACTCGGTCGAGTAACACTCCTTGCTCGGTCGAGTAACATCTTTACTTGGCCGAGTGGAAGAAAGTCAGAAGGTCTGCCCAAAAGCTACTCGGTCAAGGTACTCGGCCGAGTGTAGGGCTACTCGGTCGAGCGCACGACAAAGGAAAAGCGGGGTATTACATTAGTAAAAAAAAGTTGGTACTTTGGACAAATTGGAAAAAAAAACAAAAATAAGGAGTTGGACAAGTACATCAAAAAAAGTAACCATCCCCCTAATTAATGTGTGTTTAAAAATTCAATTTCTTAATTACACCATCTTTCTCATTATATACTCCCCCGGGTTCCCGTCTGTTATCTTTTACGTTTTACGCGTTTGTCAATATTCAATTTTTCCGTTAATAGCTTTACTTACGTATTTCTATAATGTACAAAGTACGACCTCCACGTTATTAGAATGTATAATGAATGAGAAATACGATTATTTTTTTTTTTTTATATATAAAAAAAGATATTGTTTTAGCTTGTGAAAATATTTTTACCCGTATATAATCATGACTGGACCTCGTTACATATTACAAATTCGATATATATTCTAGTCTGACTTGTATTTATCCATCATACTTTCATTGATATCTATCGATCGAACTCAAATCTTATATAGAGACATGTTTACCCCGTCTAATTCTTCTTACACCAAGACTAAATTAAAAAAAAAAAAAAAAAAAAAAAATATGTGCTGCAAAATTAATTGACAAAACAAGTTTATTTTCAATTGCCATTTTTTGTATTTTTATTTTGAATGATATTAACTTAATTGATTAATAATGATAAAATTTACTTAACCACTCAAATGGTCAAATTTTGGTGTATTTGTCCAACTCTTTATTTATTTTTTTAATCAATATGTCCAAAGTAGAACTTATTTTTACCAATTTGTCCACAACCGCCAACTTTTGTTTACCAATTTGTCAATTTTAAGATGTTTTACAATCAAATATCAATTAAATTAATATGATTTTGTAACGATAAAATTTTAAAAGCTTATTTGTATATTTAATTTAGATGTCCGCGCAATTTTGCATAAGTCTAAACTAGTTGTTTTATAACCAAATAAAGGACTTGCAAACCGAGGGAAAAGGCTACACATACACGAGGTGTATGAGTTTTTCCATACACAACCAATTACATCGCGACACGTGGCAAATTAGAATTGACCTCCATTGGCTAGTTGAAGGCTAGTTAACTATTCTATGAATTTTTTTTACTAAAAAACTGTATTTATGAATTTTTTTTTACAAAAAAAGTTATTGATGACGCTCGAACCCCTTGACTTCTTAATTTGAAACCCTTACTATTACCAATATGACACATTCATCTAGTTGTCATTATTGTATATCTTTTGATATATATTATTCAAATAAATTGTATTTGAGATTTAAATAACCAAAATTTGAATTTTCAAAGTTGGCGCCAAGGTAGATAATTAAATTTCGAGCATTGGCGCTAAGTCAAAAATTGAATATTCGTCTGGAAACCAATTGAAAGTTGAAAATTCGTCTTGGCGCCAACTCTAAATTTCGAATACTGCAAATATATGATTTTGGCGCCAAGTTTGAAATTCATACTTAATGTTAGCTTTTATTGTCGATTTTCGCGCGTGGTTTCAGGAATAATGTTTTATTTACTCAAAAATTCAATATTTCTAAATTTTTTTTTTAAAAGATTCTCATGCTATTAAAATTATTTTTTTAAGTAATTTTCAAAAGGTCGAAAAAAAAAATCGTTAAAGCAATGGAATAACTTTTTTTTAATATTTATTAATTAATGATTTTATTGTTGTTTTATTTTGCATTAACTTTTAGATCGAGTTAGCTTTCTGGTTAAACTTTTGAGTTAACTTTCAGATCGAGTAAGCTTTCGGGTCAAACTTTCGGGTTATCATTCGGGTCGGTCAGTTTTCAGGTGAAATTAGGTCGGGTCGGGTCAGTCCATGAATCGGGTAGACTGGTTTCACAAGTCATCTCGGGTTGGGTCGGGTTCGGGTGAACCTTCATCGGGTTACGGGTCGTCATCTGGTCGGGTCGACCTACCTCTATTATATTACCGTGGTATAACATATGCTCAGTAGAGAATCCTTAAAATTATATCTGTGGAGTTATTACATTCAAATATTAAGGCGATGTTTACGTATGATACGGTTTTAAAAAGCCTCGCAAGTGGACGAGTTATCGTCGTGTATTGCAAAGGTCGAATCCCAAAGGACGGCTCTTATGGCTCTAAATTCGCTTGTTTACTTCTAGTTTAGTTCTCGCAAAGTTAGGATTGAAGATCAACTAACAACTATTGAAAATAAAGAAAAAGAAGAGCGGAATGAAAGAGTAAGCAACAACTAACGGAATCAAATATAATTAATGGAGAAACTAGGGTGTCCGGGTTTATTAGCATAAGGGGTCGGTCTAGGTCAGTGGCGGATCTAGGAATTTTGTATAAGGGGGGCACCCAAAAAAAAAATTCGATACATTATATTATCTTTGGAATTTTTCTCGAAACTAATGTTGTTTAAAGTAAAATAAATTGGTTCGTTTTTTCTCTAATAAATAAGGTTGTGCTTTGAAATTTTCTCCAAAAAATGATTCCAAGATCAAGAAAATGCACATATATATATGTAAGTGGTTTAATGATTAAGATATTGACAAATAATATTTCATATTATAAGATATATATTTAATTTTGTTACACTGAAGAACAATAAATGCAAATGGTTCAATGGTTAAGTAATTGATGTATTACCTAGAGATCTAGTGTTCAATTCCTAGTAAAATCAAATTTTATTATGCGAAGACTTTTGGCTTGAAGTAAATAAAAGATTTTTTTTAAAAACTTGACATGACCAAGAATCGAACCTGGTACCTCTCGCATATCATCACAGGTCTCTACCAACTGAGCCATAGCATATTTCTAACTATATTCGAGACAGATAAAAATTTATATTTAAACTTTCATGAGGGGCACTTGCCCCCCGACACCCCTAGATCCGCCCATGCTGTACATGACTGGTCTTCTACATACTGACCTTTAAACTTGATCTTGTAACTGAAAATAAAATAATTTTTATTACGAAACTTTCATATTGTGAATGATATTGTGTGAAATTAATAATGTAGTAAATTAAAATGAATACGATAGCTTCATTCTAATTCGATTCAAAGTAAATGATTATTTATTTACTACACGTATATTTACTATTACTAGAATGTCGTACTTCTATGTGTTATATTATGTTTTTTTTTTTTGTCATAATGAAAAAGATTGCTTACTTAGGGTATAAGCATAGCAATAGCATGAACAATCCTAATATTATTACATTGATCACTGTCTAAGAGAAAAACAAATAAATCTAATAAAACTAACACCGTCTCATGACAAAAGAGACAACTGGTGACAAGCTGGTAAGATGAGGTAGAAAGGCCACGAACAATTTCGTCCATAACTTTAGCAATACTAACAACTTCCATAAGCCAACAAAATGTTGTAACTAGTGCTTGTTGTTCAGGTAACATTTTGTCAAACACGGTCAAATTTGGCTGTAAAATGAATCACATATGATCCGTTTGAAATTTTTGAATGAAGACGAGTCATCTGAAGGGAAACCAACCGGTTAAATAATAAGTATAAATGTATAAGATTGTTTGTGTTACCTAAATTTAGACTTGACATACGGGTTAATCAGGTCGGGCCAGTTTGTGTCGGGTATTCAGGTTAGAAACAAACAATCAGTAATATAACGATTAGTCGATTACCTTTATGGAATCCCCCCCTCTTCGATTCTAATATGGTCTCTCATTGATTTCGGTTTAATTAAAGAATTCGAAAAATTTCGGGTTTCAGGTTTGTTGGTCGGGTCGGATTGTGGTCGGATTATTTCAGGGCGAGTCAATTTCGAGTCTTTTTGGTTCAATTAGAGTTATGTTTTGTCGGGTCATATTCGTGTTGGGTGGTTTCCGATCGAGTCATTTTCGGACCGGGTCAGTTACGGGTCAAGAAAGCTCGTTCAAATTTGGGCCGGTCCGGGTCATATTCGGGTTGTAGTTCGGGTCAATTTCAGATCTCGGGTCAGCCTTTTTGAATCGGATCAATGAGTCAATCGAATCAGGTCGAGTGCATAATGTTGTTTCGTTTTGGAAGAATTTGAGCAGTCCATTACATTAGGCTGAAAAATGGGTCAGGGCCTTAGGGGAAGGTAGCCCATGTCCAAATAGTACTTTTGTTCACATAAGAATGGTTCAAGCCACTTGACAAGCCCTCGAAATCGGCTCGATCAAAACTCGGCTCGTGCTCGGTCAAAACGAGCTCGAGCCGAGCTTGGCTAAATACGAGCCGAGCCCGAGTTCAGCAAGGCTCGGCTCGGCTCGGCTCAAAAGCTCGTTTATGATTTTTGGTATAATTTTTATATTTTTATATTAATTTTATTTTAAATTATATGTTATTTAACCATTTATAAGTATATTATACTATAATGTTTTTTAGTATTTTATAACCTTATTTGTTGTTTAAAAATATTTATATTTATTTACATATAAAATGAGAAAGTGAAAATATTATAAAGACAAAACATGCTCGATTCAAACTCGAGCCGAGCTCGAGCTTCAATTTTGTAGGTTCGACCAGCTTCGAGCCGAGCCCGAGCTCGAGCAAAATATTTCGAGCTCGAGCTCAGTTCGGCTCGTTTACACCCCTAATAGAGGGAGAAGCCCCTTAGCTTATGTAGTGGTATAATCTCCCCCCCTCTTTTATCAATGTGGGACAGTCACATGGGGTTAATATGAGATTCTTTACAAAGTCTCGTAAACAGGTCAATCGAGTCTGGTAAATTCGGGCTTGGGCTATTCGAAAGTACAATAATTTGGGTCGGAACATGATGATTGATCACCTAATCAATTAGCCTGAAGGTATAATAAACTTAAAACTTTTTGGTCAACCGAATACCTTTTATAAGAGATTCCACGACGAGATGATTAATCAGTATCATTGACGATAGACACCACGATTTACAAAAGAGTTACAAGCTTAACTTGTACACATTATAACTCTAACGTTCATTTCTTATCCCCTATATGATGAACTTTTATGTTAAATTTGTCAATCGAAACATTTATGTTACGTTAAGTTTAGTTCTTCATATATACTCGTATAGTCGTATACTCGTATGAGTTGTATTCCTCAAATAAATATATACACAATTTATTTACTAATAATTCGGATAATCCTTATTTTTCGTCACTAATAAAAAAATCCTAGTTTCAGAATTTTTTTCTAAAATAGGCGTTTTTCACTAATTAATTATTAAAATGGGTCGACTTTCAAATTTATTACTCAAAATGGGTCTACGTAAGATCAGATTTATCGAACCTGGGCTGAGGAGTCAAATAGCCAGGTCGCTTGGCGACTTGGGTCGTTGTATAATTCATTTCTCACTTCAACGGATTAAAAAAAAATGGAAAACGCCATCCCCCTGGCGTTTTGAAATAATCTTTTTATTTCTTTTCTTGTTGAGTCCGTTGGAATGGGAGAGGGATAATACAACGAACCAAGTCGTCAAGCGACTTGACGATTTGACCCCTTAGCTCAGGTTCGATAAATTTGATCTTACATGAACCCATTTTTAATAATGAGAATTTGTAATCTTATTTTTTTTTTTTTTATGTTTAGGGTGATATAATATGGTGTTGGGTAAATATTGAGTTTCAGTATCGACATAAATTAAGTGAAATATATATTTGTAGTATATTATTGACATAATGCAAAGATACGTTGTATTGATATTGATATTGATATTGATATTGATATTGATACTAATATAATATCTTGTGAGTGTATATGGAGATGGGATTTCAAAAGAGCAGCTCTTTCAACCAGACTTATATAAAGTTTAAGTCATGGGTGTGATACTTATGATCCGGGTTGGAACTCATCAACATCAAAATCGCTTTATGACTCTCCTTATACAAAAAAAAGAAGACTATTATTGCATTGTTTATACAAATCTATTAAGGGTTAGTTTATGTAGGTTTTAAACAAAAATAGTGAAAAGCAAATCCAAATGTATCCATATCAGTGGGTGAAAGTAATTAAAAGATCACTACAAGGTGAAAGCCAAATAGCTACAAATATTTCAGTAGCAAACTAGTTGTTTTCGGTAGCTAATTACAATAGAGAC
>JAOWBH010124503.1:0-13836 GCA_028566215.1 Silene coronaria | reverse complement strand
AATTCTTAATCCTTTATATAATATTTATATATTTCGTTTATGACTATAAATCATTATTAACGTTTCGTTATAATCCGGTAAATAAGAACGGTAATAAACGGTTATTACCCCTCATAACCCAACTTACCTTTTATTTTAGCAAGCAAAGGTTGAAACATATCTCTAGTAAGCCTAGAAGAGTGAAGATGAGTACCCAAGTATTTAAAAGGAAAACAATCCTCAACATATCCAGTGGCATCAAGAATTACTCTTTTAACATCCTCCCTAACCCCGGCAAAGTAAATATTTGTCTTAGCAGGGTTAGGAACAAGACCAGAGAAATTGGAAAACAATTGGAGACAATCATTCACAGCCACCACAGAAGGTAGATCTCCCCTGACAAACACAAGGAGATCATCCGCAAAAATTAAGTGATTTAAGTTCAGTCTGGTACATTTTAGGTGATAGCTAAACTGAGGAACTTGGTCAATTCTCCTAAGAATTCTACATAAGACCTCCATACATAACACAAAAAGAAGGAGAGATAGGGGGTCTCCTTGTCGTAGCCCTCTTTTCTCAGCAAAATAACCAACAGAATTGCCATTGATCTTCAAAGAAAATTTTGAGTTCGTAACCAAGGTGAGAATCCACTTACAAAATTGTTGAGGAATCCCAAAATGAGGAAGAATGGCTTGCAAAAACTTCCAGCTAACAGTATCAAAAGCCTTTCTTATGTCAACTTTGACCACACATCTAGGTGTAATATACTTTCTTCCATACCCTCAAACAAGTTCAGTGGCAAGCATGGTATTATCAAAGATCGATCTGTTAGTAACAAAGGCAGCTTGTTCCAACCCCACTATTAGAGGCATAACCTTTTTAAGCCTATTAGTTAGTATCTTACTAATAGTTTTATAAATGATTGTACAACATGAAATGGGCTTGTAATCTAAAACAGTGGCAGGGGTACTACTCTTTGGAATGAGAGAGATTAGAGTGAAATTCACTTCTTTAAGAAGCTTACCAGTAGCAAAGAAGTTAAGGATTGCAGTGGTGAAACCAGTCTGAATGACATCCCAAGCTTCCCTGAAGAATCCAGAAGTATAACCATCGGGGCCAGGGCTTTTATTTACGTCAATCGAGAAGAGAGCATTCCGAATTTCAGTAGGCGTAACAGGAGCTAAAAGAGTAGATCCTTCCTCAGGAGTTAAACAATGCCCATTAGCCATAACTTGAACATCAAACTCAGAAACATGACCATCAGTACCCAATAAACCAGAATAATAACCAAGGAAGGCTTCAGCAATATCTTTCATATTTGTGCAAATGTTACCTTGCAAGTCAGCTACTTTGTTAATAGAAGAATTATTTTGTCTGACAGCAATTTTAGAATGAAAATACGAAGTGCTTGCATCACCCATTTTGAGATCAAACTGCTTTGCCTTTTGATAGGCAATATTTATCTCAATATTTCTAAACTTACTATACTCTTTGCTAGCAACTACCTCCTCCTCAAGAAGTATAGGATTGGTAGGGTCGAGTTGTAATTTCTCCTGACAATCAAGAAGCCTCTGACGAATATTATGAACCCTAGTAGAAATCCCAGCATAAGAATCTTTATGGAGTTGTCTAAGTTGCCCTTTTAGTCGATGAAGATGCTTGACTAGTTGATACATAGCAGACCCCTGAATAGGAACTTGCCATTCTTTCTTTACCATAGGAAGAAACAATTTATCTTGACTCCAACAATTTAAAAATTTGAATGAATATTTAGGAACTTGGGTGTGAGTAGGAATATTTATGACCAAGGGGGAGTGATCTGATATACCAGCAGCCAACGCTTCAACAAAAGTATTAGGGTGAGCCAAAAGCCAAGAGGTGTTAGCAAGGGCTCTGTCAAGTCGCATCCATTTCCTGTTATCCAGATCTTGCTTGTTAGTCCACGTGAAGAAACAGCCATGAGTTTGTAGTTCCTCTAAACCTGAATTAGCAATAGCTTCATTGAACTCATCCATAGCCAAAATTTTTGGAGGGTCAGAGCTAATCTGTTCCTCCGTAGTTCGAACACAATTAAAATCCCCTAAAAGCAACCAAGGGAGAGAACACTTTATTTGACTCAGGAGAAAATACAAGAGAGGTAAACGCTGAGCAGGATGATTGAACCCATAAACGAAAGTAACATCCATATTTAAAGGACTATTTGAGACCCTAAGATGAATCCACTGACTACTACTGCTAAGAACAGAAATTGAGGGAGCACTATTCCTCCAAATAACCCATATACGACCATTATTATGCGATGAATAATTATCAACCAGGAAAAAAATGCTTAAATTGCTTCCTTTGAATGAGAGCAGCTTTAGGAAATCTAACTCTAGTTTCCACTATGCAAAGAATATCTAAAGAAGCTTTATTAAAGAAAGAAATAACCTCTGACTGCTTTATTAGCTTATTCATTCCTCTAATGTTCCAAGTACCAATCTTCATGGTGAGTGAAGTGGGGGGGGAGGAGGATCCTCTTCATCACTGACCTCCTGCTCCGCACAAATTGAGGCAGAGGGAGTTTGAATTTGTTGTACCACTATAGTGACATGCTTCCTTGGTTCTTTGATAAGCTCAACCGACTGCACCTCCTCCTTTAGAGGGGTCAAACTGATTTGGTGAAACAGGTATTGGGGGCTGAGGCAGCCGCTCAAGCTCCCTCTGAACACCAGTGACCAGCTCGTGATTAGTGGTCTAGGAGCTATTGGGGAGAGCATGAGCTGGGTCCAAACCATGCTCATGTTGATCCAAGGAAGCCCTCTCACTAATCACCAAGGTAGAAGAGTCATTTATCTCTGGGGCAGGCTGACAACCCCCACTTGCACCAGGATCAATAACAACCTCTCCTAGGACCTCATCCTCTTTTCTAGCAATAACTTTAGGGACATCTCCACTTGTTTGAGTAACAGGAATGAGTTTTTCAAGAAGAACAAGCCCATTTTCTGGAGTCTTAGACTCAGTATTAACCACTTTCTTTTTAAGTAACCTGCATACCCTCTTTTCATGTCCAAGTTTCTTGCAATGAGTGCAAAAGTAAGGAAGCCATTCATAGGTAACTGGCTGCAGAATCTCTCCCATAAAAGGAGTATGAATACCCACTACATCAGGCAAAGTTTGAGCTAAATCCACTTCTACCATGATTCTAGCAAAAGTCAATCTCTCATTTTGGGTGGTCACAGGATCAGCATACAAGGGCGTGCCAATTTTGCTAGCAATCTTACTGAGAGCTTTAGCAGACCAAAGTTGAAGGTCCAAATCATGCAACAAAACCCAGACTGGCACCTTTGAGATACTCTCCAACTCTTTTGGAAATTGGGGAGTCCATTGCTTTAGAATGAGTGAGTAACCACTGAGACTCCAGGAACTACCTCGAAGAACCAGGTGCATATCCTCCTTGTTGTGAAACCGAAAATAAAACCATCCTTTTTTAAAATAGAGCACCTCAGGCATCTGGACATGGTTCCAATGTTTTCCCACAAACTCCCTAACCTGCACAACTGTTGGTTTACCACCAATAAATTGCCCAACCAAAGTATTTTGCCAGTAGAGTAATTCACTTTGAATATCCTCCACATCAATAACCACCATATCAGAAGAACTAGACTCATGAACAGCGTGCAGCTCCATGCCCACTGCAGACTGAGCAAACTTATCCGCCCATTTTGTCTTACCGGGAATTACAACATCAAACTGAACAGCAGGGTTAGGAACAGGAGAAATATTTCTACTCGAGCTCGAAACCCCCAAATTTGGACCTACTTTCACGACAGGAGTAACAACAGAAGTCTTACTACCACTGGCACCCGATACAGGATTCGAAACCTTCTGGGTTTTTGCATTCCCAGAGCTATTAGTTAACAATTGACCCCTAGATTGTACACTAGAAGTACGAACAAATGCTACAGATTTTTCAATTGCATTATCAATTAAAACATTAACAGTATTAGGATTACTTACGGGTGTAGAAGCAACATCCTCCCCAGATCTAACCTGTTTTGGTTGCAGAATAGTAATAGCGATCTTTTTAGGTCGACCAATAGTTGGAAGAAGAAGAGAGATTATGCCGGAGAGATCATCAGAAATCACCCAGAAAATCGCCCTTCAAAACGTAGAGAAAAGCCTCTCCTAACCAACTATTCTATTATTATTATTATTATTATTTTTTTTTTTTTTTTTTTTGAAAGAAAGTCAGAATTCTCATTAGAAAATGGGAAAAAGAACGTTTCTTACAAAGAAGAACCAACTAAAACGCATAACCCTCAAAAACCTCAGCCAAAACTAACTTAGACCAATGAAACAAAAGGTTGATCAACTTCCAACCCCTTATTCCAGGCATACAATCGGACACAAACACTATATTTAATCCTAGCAAGAAGCTGATTCTCATTCCTCCCAAAACCTTCAAAAATCCTCATATTCCGTTCATGCCAAATATAGTAAATACCCGCAGCAAGCGCACAACAAGCTAGCTTTTTCCTAGCTTTCCTTGTCCTAGCATTGGCCAGCTTATAGAGCTCGTGCTTAAGGCTCAAAACACCCCGAGAAACACCTTGCCAAGTGAGGAGCTCTTTCATAATAGCCTTAGAAAAAGAGCACTCAAAAAACAAATGAGAGCCAGTCTCCAGAGCATTACAGCAAAGAACACACCTATTAGCGAGATGGATCCCCCTGCTACAAATGTTATCAATTGTAGCCAAAGCATTATTGGCAGCAAGTATAGAAACAACCCCATGCCTAGGAATTACAATTCCATCCAACAGGGGACGAATCCATTTCAACTCAGGACTATCCCCATGAAAAATATTATAAACATCTTGAAGAGGGAACTTACCCTTGCTGAACCAAGAGTGAAACAGGCCCTTAGCAATCTCCTTATCACCAAGTTTAGCAACGAACTCATCACGAATTTTAAGAATTTGCTGCCAAATAGGAGAGATACAATCAGACTGATCCATATCCCAGCTAGTGGTGCGCCTAAAGATGTATTCCCTAGACCAAACCAGCCAGACGGAGTTACATTTATAACAATAATTCCAGAACATCTTGAGCATCAAAGACTTATTCCAGCTCAACACTTCTCTAATATCAAATCCACCCTGCCTTTTAGCTCGACAAACTTTGGTCCAGTTGAAGAAGATCATCCTCTGCTTAGATTCAGTCCCCCAAAGAAATTGCCTACACGCTTTCTCTATCTCCTTTATAACCCCTTTAGGAAGCAAGAGGCAGGCACACCAAAAAGACTCCATACCAAAGATTACAGAATTAATAAGATGAACTCTTCCAGCCATGGTGAGGTGCAAACTCGTCCAATACCCAAGTTTCCCTTTAATTTTTGCCAAGAGTGGCTGAAACAAATCCTTAGTAAGTCTTGAAGAATGAAGTGGAGTACCAAGATATTTGAAAGGAAATTCACCCTCCATGAAGCCAGTGCTTTCTAGAATAGCCTTCTTAACCTCATTCCTAACCCCAGCAAAATAGATATTGGTTTTACTAGGATTGGGAGTAAGGCCAGAGTAACTAGAAAAAGTATCCAAACAATTCTTCACAGCCAAAACAGAAGGAAGGTCTCCTCTCACAAAAACAAGCAAATCATCAGCAAAAATTAAATGGGTGAGATCCAATTTTACACATTTAGGATGATGGCTAAAAAGCGGAGTGGACTTTATATCCTTCAGAATTCTTGTGAGAACCTCCATACAAAGAACAAAGAGCAGGGGGGAAAGTGGATCCCCTTGCCTAAGGCCCCTTTTACCCTCAAAGAAACCTTCAGTACTACCATTAATCTTTAAAGAGAACCTAGTACTAGTAACAAGAGTGAGCACCCAGTGACAAAATTGGTGGGGAATTCCAAACAGAGGCAGGATTGTTTTAAGAAAGTTCCAATTCACAGAGTCAAAAGCTTTCTTGATATCCACTTTAACCACACACCTAGGAGTTTTGTATTTCCTACCATACCCCCTAACAAGCTCATTTGCCAGCATAGTATTATCAAAAATGGATCTCTCAGCCACAAAAGCTGCCTGCTCCTTACCAACAATAAGAGGCATGACTTGTTTAAGTCTAGAAGTGATAATCTTACTAATTGTCTTGTATATGGTGGTACAACAAGAAATTGGTCTGTAATCCAAGACAGTGGTGGGAGAATTTCCTTTAGGAATAAGAGAGATGAGAGTAGAATTGACCTCTTTAAGAAGCTTACCCGTGGTGAAAAAATCCAGAATGGCAGTAGTAAAACAGTCCTTGATGTCATCCCAAGCTTCCCTAAAAAACCCAGAAGTAAAACCATCAGGTCCAGGACTCTTATTGATATCAATAGAAAACAAAGCATTTTTAACTTCCTGAGGGGTAACAGGTAAAAGCAGACTTCCTCCTTCCTCAGTAGTAAGGTTGTGCCCCCTACTCATAATCTTGTCATCAAAAATCTCAACTCGCACTTCAGTCCCAAGCAGACCATTATAAAAATCCAGAAAAGCTTTAGTAATATCAGCAAAATTAGTGCAAACTTGGCCATGTACATCCATAACTTTGGTGATTGTAGAGGAGTTCCTCCTAGCAGCAACTTTGGCAAAGAAATAGGAAGTACTAGCATCCCCCATTTTGATGTCAAACTCCTTAGATCGTTGATAGGCAATGCTGAGCTCAATGTTTTTGAATTTACAGTAATCTTGCTAAGAATCTCTTCCTCTATGCACAAATCATGATCAGTGGGACTTTGCTGCAATCTCTGCTGACAGTGAAACAGTTGAGATCTAATTTGAGTAAATTTTTCAGTAACACTGGAATAAGCATCCCTATGAAGAGTCTTCAACTTCTGTTTTATCCTATGAAGGTGCTGAGTTAGGATATACATAGCACAGCCTTTTATGCGAGTTTGCCATTCAGATTTAACCATGGGTCTAAAATTCACATCCTGTCCCCAGCAGTTCAGATATTTAAAAGAGTACTTCCTTTTCAGAGTGGGAGTGCCAAAAGAGAGAATCAGATGGGAATGATCCGAAATCCCAGCAGGTAAGACTTCCACATAAGCATCTGGGTAGGCCAAATACCAGTGAGAATTAGCCAAAACTCTATCCAACCTCATCCATTTCCTATCCCCAAACTCATGCTTATTAGTCTAAGTGTACCAGCATCCTTGGCTTCTAATTTCCTCCAGGCCACCATGAGCAAGCGCCTCATTGAAGTCATCCATTGCAGCAATATTGGGAGGATCATTACTGATACGCTCCCCAGTATTCCTAACACAATTTATATCACCCATAACAACCCAAGGAAGCATGCAATTCACATTATTACCAAGAAAATCCCACAAAGGTAAACGTTGAGCAGGATGATTAAAACCATACACACAAGTGAGCTCCATTACAACCTGACCATTTGTAACTAAAAAATGAATCCACTGACTACTACTTGTGATAGGAGTGATAGAAATAGCAGGGTTCATCCAAATAACCCAGATCCTTCCATTATTATGAGAAGAGTAATTATCAAATATAAAAAACTTACTAAAATTCTTCTGCCGAATAGCAGCAGCATTATGACATCTAACACGAGTCTCCACTATACACATGACATCAAGAGAATTTTTATTGAAAAAAGAAAGAACCTCTGATTGCTTTATCAGCTTATTCATACCTCTGATATTCCACACTCCAATCTTCATGGTGATAGGATTGGAGGTGGGTCTTCATCCTCACTGACTACCTGTTCTGCCCATACAGAACCAGTAGAAGTTATAAGTTTTTGAACCACAATTTGTAATTTTCTTGCCTGAGGATACCGAGTACCCATGCTATTGGTGCAATCATCAGAGCACGTTTCTCCTAACTCCTCTCCCAAAGGACCAAACTGATTTAATGAAACGGGAATTGGAGCACGAGACTGCCGCTCCTGCTCCTCCTGGCCATTAGGGATCAACTCAGGACTGAGGGTCCAGGAGCTATTAGGCAGAGCACGAGCTGGGCTTAGGGTCTGAGACCCACCATGCTCGTGATGATCCAAGGAAGCCCTCTCCCCAGTCCTCAAGGAAGGAGGATTTGAAACAGTTAACCCAGGCTGACCACCCCCACCTGAGCCGGCTGTAGCAATCCCTCCCCCAAGGGTCTTATCCACCACATCTTCAGCTGAATTTACAATGAGAGTATTAATCCCCACTGACATATCAGCAGCAGGCTTATCATTTTCCACTGCCTTGCTTGGAGCCTTAGACTCCTTAGTTGCCTCCTTTTTCTTGGGTAATTTACAGACTTTATGCTCATGTCCCATCTTCTTACAGTGAGTACAATAGTAAGGCAACCATTCATATTCAATATCCTGTAGAATTTGACCCATAAAAGGAGTGTGAAGAGTGACACAACTAGGCAAAGATTGAGAAAGATCCACTTCCACCATGATTCTTGCAAAAGAAAGTCTCTCCTTATTCGTAGTCACAGGGTCAGCATACAAAGGTGTACCAATCTTACTAGCAATCTTGCTCAGTGCTGCAGCAGACCATAAGTGCGGGTCCAGGTTATGTAAAAGGACCCAGACAGGAACCTTAGAGATATTGTCCATCTGAGTAGGAAACTGAGGCGACCATTGCTTGAGAATAAGTGAGTGTCCACCCAAACTCCAAGCGTTGCCCCTAAGAACCCCAAACATATCCTCCTGCTTATCAAATCTAAAGTAAAACCATCCCTTTTTGTAATATAAGACCTCTGGTTTTGTCACATGATTCCAATTTTTGCTAACAAAATCCTTGACTTAAGCAATTGTTGGCTTCCCTCCAAGGAATTGCCCAACCAAAGTATTCTGCCAGTATTCCAGTTCACTCTCAATGTCCTCAACATCAATAACTACAACATCAGATGACGAAGATTCATGAGTCTGATGAAGCTCCATACACACAGCAGATTTAGTAAGCTTATCAGCCCACGTAGTACTTCCCTTAGCCACCGGAACCACCACTGGTTCCTCGACTAAGTCATCCGCGACCAAAGCCGGAGAGGGTATAGAAATAGTTGAATTCACTTTGCCAGCAGAAATAGCAGCAGAAGGTTTCACCCCCGCCACCAAAGAACTACCTCCCGGTTGTTTACCCACAGAGTTGACAGTGACAGCTAGATTATTCATAGAGACACGGGATTTTTCAAAGGCCTTATCAATTAAAGTATTCACAGAATTAGGGTTACCTATAGGAGTAGACGTAATGTCCTCCACAACAGATCTACCTCTTCTAGATTGCAGAATGTTAACGGCAAGCTTCTTAGGACGTCCCATGGCCAGAAAAGAAAGAAATTAGACGGAGATCGGGGAAGAAATCGCCATGAAATCGCCTCCTTTCTAGAGAGAATCCCTCTCCTAAACCAGCTAATAAATTGCCAAAGAATTAGTAAAGACTATTATTATTATTAGTAAAGAATTAGTAAAGAATTAGTAAAGACTATTATTATTATTATTATTATTATTATTATTATTATTATTATTATTATTATTACATTATTCCAATATGATAATTCTTACTCACTTCCGATTCAGGTTTGACTTTGTACTTGATCTGTAATGCGGGGTATTACAGTCTTCCTCCCTTAAAAAGAACTTCGTCCCCGAAGTTCACACCTCACACCATTCCGAAAACAAGTACTTAGCTCAAGAAGTCAAAATATATTTCATGGGTACTAAAAATAGCTCAAAATGCTAGCATATTATAACGAAAAGGTGGCGATGTTACATCCTACTCCCCTAAAAATATGGTGACGTCCTCGGAACCAAATTCATACCCGTTCAAATAGCTGAGGTATCGTTCTCTTATAGCTGCCCCAGCCTCCCAAGTTGCTTCCTCTACAATGTGGTGAGTCCACAATACCTTTACTAATCTTGTTTCTCCATTTCTCGTGCTTCTTATCTTGTGATCCAAGATCTCCATAGGAACTTCTTCATAAGTCAATGAATCATCTAATTGCACGGTTTCTGGCTCAATCATGTGAGATGGATCACTCATGTACTTCCTTAGTTGAGAAACATGGAACACATTATGGACCCTGTCAAGTGCTGGAGGTAGTGCTAATCGATAAGCTACTTCTCCCACCCGACTCATGATCTCATACGGTCCAATGAATTTTGGGCTCAGCTTCCAGTGCTTCCCAAATCTCATAATACCACGCATAGGCGATACATTCAAAAGAACCTTATCTCCCACTTCAAACTCAATATCACTTCTGCGCAAATCTGTATAGCTCTTTTGTCTGTCCTGCGCTGCTTTCATTTTCTGCCTGATCACTTGTATCTGCTCTATCATGTCCTGAATTATTTGAGGTCCTAACACTACTGCCTCAGTTGAATCATCCCAACAAACTGGACTCCTACACTTTCTCCCATTTAATGCTTCAAAAGGTGTCATTCCTATACTAGCATGATAACTATTATTATAGGAGAACTCTATTAAATCTAACCGCTCTTCTCAAGATCCTCTAAACTCCATTACACAAGCTCGTAGCATGTCTTCTAATGTTTGAATAGTGCGCTCTACTCATTTTTAGCTATGTTCCCAAGGATTCCTGCAACTCCTGCCAAAACTTGGATATAAATCTTGAATCTCTGTCGGACACTATGCCTTTAGGTACACCGTGTAGATTAAGAACGTGCCCCCTGTATGCCTTTGCCAATTCTGCCTTGCTCCAGGTCTCTTTCATCAGAATAAAATGTGATGTCTTTGTCAAGCGATCCACAATCACCCATATCATGTTATTCTCCTCTACGTACGAGGTAGTCCTACAATAAAGTCCATTTGATATAGACGACCACTTCCATTCAGGTACACTCAAGGGTTGTACCTTTTCTTGAGGTCTCTTATACTCACCTTTCACCTTCTGACACACTAAACATTAGACACAAATTCTGCCGCCTCCTTCTTCATTCATGGCCACCAAAATGTCTTTTTCAGATCTTTATACAATTTATCTCCTCCGGGATGCACAAAATATGGAGTAGCATGCACTTCTGTCATTATCTTTCTCTTTAATTCTTCATTTGCTGGCACACACCATCTTCCTTGAAACCTCAAACTGCCATCTGTATGCACACCAAAAATCTAGTTACTTCTCCCTCTTTCACGGTCTTCTTCCATTCGGTCAGTCTAGGATCTTCAGTTTGCATTGCTCGAATTTCTTCATATAGTTCAGGCTCCATGGTTAAATCTCCCAAAATATCTCCTTTTCTGATCACATGAATTCCCACTTTTCTACTTCATCCCTCAGCTTTAATCGTGACAAAATAGTACATAAAGAGTGCACAGATTTTTGGCTTAATGCATCTGCTACTACGTTTGCCTTTCCTTCGTGGTAAATAATCTCCATGTCATAATCTCCAATCAGCTCGATCCATCTTTGTTGTCTCATATTCAGCTCCTTCTAAGTGTAAATATACTTCAGGCTCTTGTGATCAGAAATTACTTTAAATGTTGCTCCATACAAGTAGTGCCTCCAAATCTTCAGTGCAAACACAACTGCTCCCAATTCTAAGTCATGGGTTAGATAATTCTCTTCATATGGTTTCAGTTGCCTTGAGGCATATGCTATCACCTTGCCTTTCTGCATCAGCACACAACCCAACCCATTCTATGAAGCATCAGTATACACTTCAAATCCTTCACTTCCTTCTGGTAAAGCTAACATAGGAACTGTGTTAAGGCGACCCTTTAAAGTTTGGAAAGCTGCCGCACAGTTCTCATCCCACTTGAAACGATTTTCTTTCTTCATTAGTGCTGTGATAGGTCTTGCAATTTTGGAGAAGTCTTTAACAAATCTTTGGTAGTAACCTGCCAGACCAAGAAAACTTCGAATCTCTGCCACATTTTTCAGTGCCTTCTAGTTAGACACTGCCTCAATCTTGCTAGGATCCACAGACACTCCCTCCTTTAATATTACATAACCCAAGAATGCTACCTTCTCCAACCAGAATTCACATTTACTCAGTTTAGCATACAACTGATTGTCTCGCAGTGTTTGCAGGGCAAGTATTAGGTGCTCCTCATGTTATTCTTTATTTTTAGAATAAACCAGAATGTCATCGATAAATACTACCATGAATCGATTCAAGTAGGGACTAAATACCCGGTTCATCAGATCCATATATACTGCCGGTGCATTAGTTAGCCCAAAAGGCATAACCACGAATTCGTAGTGTCCATATCGTGTCCTGAAAGCGGTCTTCGGTATATCTGCATCCTTAATCCTTAGTTGATGGTATCCCGATCTCAAATATATCTTTGAAAAGACACCAGCTCTACTTAGCTGATTAAAAAGGCCGTTAATCCGAGGGAGAGGGTATTTATTCTTGACAGTCACATTATTCAGCTCTCTATAATCGATACAAGGCCTCAAGCTTCCATCTTTCTTCATGAAAAATAACATTGGCGCTCGCCGTGGTGATACACTGGGGCGAATGTAGCCTTTATCCTGCAATTCCTCTAGATGATTCTTCAGTTCTTCTAATTCTTTCGGTCCCATCCGGTAAGGAGCCTTAGAAATAGTACCTGTTCCCGGCTTAAGCTCCACGCTGAAATCATTGGTTCTCTTCGGCGGCAATGTTGGAAGTTCCTCTAGAAATACATCTTCAAATTCACATACCACTGGTATCTCTCCTGCTGCCAAACCTTCTTCGCGGACATCTCGAACATGGCATAGAATCAAGTGATCTCCCTTACGCAAACAAGACTTCAGGGCAGCCTTTGAAATGAGCTTTACTCCAGGCTTACCTACAAATCCCTTATAAGACACTCTTACTCCTTTGGGTCCTCTTAAAGTCACTTTCTTTTGATGGCAATCAATCTTAGCCTTGTACTTACTCAACCAATCCATCCCCAAGACAATTTCAAACCCATCTAACTGGAAGTCTAAAAGATTTACATGTAATTCAACTCCCCTATAACTAATGACACATCCCTATATATTTTGTTACATTTAACAATCTCTCCTGATGGTATTACTACATCCTCATCTATTACATCAAATACTTTAAGCTCTAACTTTCTAGTATGGCTACTAGCTATAAATGAATTACTAGCCCCCGAATCTAATAAAACAAAAGATGCTTTAGAGTTTACAAGAAATGTACCCGTAACCACGTGTGCATCCTTCTCTGCTGACTTCTGGTCTATAATTAACAATTGACCACTGCTCTTCTCCGCGCCCTGGACTATAGTGGCCGAACCCGGCTGTTTTACAGCTGAGTTCTAGTAGCCTCCATTGTTGTGCCTCTGATAGCCTTCTCCTTCATTACTCTGGTTTGAGTTACCAAAGCTTATTGTATTATTCCATCTGCCCCCATTGCGATTACTTCCCACACTTGGTGCATATGATCGAGAATAGCTTCCTTGACTTCCACCTCCTGATTCTTGAGTTGAATTTTTCCAACACTCATAGGCTCGGTGTCCTGACTTTCCACACTTGAAGAATATTACTGGCTTTCCATCACAATCTTTGCCAGGGTGATTATTACCAAATCCCATATAATAATGGGTTCTCACTCCTGGCCCACGACTCCAGCTAGATCTAGATCCGTAACTGCCACCACCGTAACCACCAAACGACTGCCTCCTTGACTGCTCATAGTTCCCTTTCTTGTTGCTTTGGCTCCCCACGTCACTTTCAGTCTTCCTCTTCTCCTTTTGACTCAGCTTCTTCTCCTTAGCCATTGCTATTAACCTCTCAGTATTTTCTGCTCTCTCATAATCGCTGTTCACTGAATTAGGTACTCCAGCTGACATTTTCTGCAAGATCTCTAGTGACAGTCCCTTCTCAAATCGCACAGCTTTCATCTCCTCGCTCATATTCAAATCAG
>JAOWBH010124393.1:0-13837 GCA_028566215.1 Silene coronaria | reverse complement strand
GATTTATGAGGTCCCTGCTGATGCTTTTGAGAATGATTATGTTGAGGAGCCGTTGCCCGAGGAAGAACAGGCTCAGCCTCCTTCTGAAGATGTTGTTAATGCTATTTCTTCTGAGATTAGTGTCGCTGCTACTGATGTTGAGGACAAGGAGATTGATGCTGTGCCTTAAGAGGGTATACATTCGATTTTGTTTCGTTGTTTCATAAAATCAGAAGATGCTGTGTGTTTGTGGTTGTTATTTTGATTTGGAATTGTTGTTGTTCACTAGTGTTGTACTCCAGGATCGATTTGCAATGTGCCAAGTTATTTTTATCTAGCCTTGCTTGTGGTTTTGTATATTTTACTTTCTGCTTGTAAAACTATTCATCATTGTCGTCGTGGGCTTTGTGTTGTCTTATATACCATGCCTTCTGTGTCCTGGAGTGAGGATATGCAAGTGTTAGTATAGTGGTCAGAGTGATAGGTTATCTGGTATGGTCGTTGTCTTTGTGCTTGCACTGTTCTTAGGCTTGTTTGGGTTAAAGCTTCAAGCAATTGCCTTAGTTTGTATCTGTTAAATCAAACTGAACCTAGACGTAGTACTTTGGTTGCTGTCTCACCATGAGAAAAATTCCTTGGGTTGCTATTGCATCTATTTTTATCTAATGTCACCACGCTACCTTATCTGTAACTTAGTATTCACCAGTTTCATCAGTTAAGGTAGATACTAGTTTGAACAGCCATGATTTGATGCTACTTTTGCTTCGGTTAATTTGTTGGTATGAGTTAGTTCTGTAAACTTCTTGGTCTGTGCTTTTGTGTCTTTCTCTTCTCTAGGTACCTCAAACCTTAGCTTCTCTATCCATTCCCATCATCTTCATCTGCTGCTTTCTCCATTATTCCTGTTGCGGATTCGCATCTGGTACAACTCCATATTCCATTGACGACAATGACATCTGCTTTTCATTCATTACACCAATCACACACAATTCAGCATCAACTGACTGTTTACTAGTGATATCAGGAAATTTCATATTTGCAGGAATCAAACGTCAGTCGATCTTAGATCAGATTCAGTTTAAATGAAAATTAATCTCTACGTTTATTTTATTTCCAAGCATTTATAATCACAACGTATAATAGTTGGTCTCTTCTGTTGTTTTAATCATCCATTTGGTCTCTCAAGACTTTAACTTTCCAATTCCATCAGGAGACATTGATGACCAATTTGCCAAGTTTGTATAATCCATCAAATTTATTTACTTTCAGCAGTGCAAAAACATTCTTTTTTGATTATTTCAAATTTGTAACTAAAGTAGAGAGATGTTTGGGATCAAAATTGTTAAAAATCATCCTAATTGCTTATGTACCCTATTTGTCCTCTACTATGTCATGCAAGCCTCCCTTTCCTTTTAGGAGAAGTTTTTGATCGCCATCTAGGTAGTCAGCCCATAACCATATTTTGGAGTGTTGTGTGTGATAACTTTTATTAACTGATACGAGTATGAGCTATTAGTGGATAATAATCTGTACGTTTCTAAATCTCGAGGTTGAGCATGAGCTGAGATTAAATACACAGGCTGCTTTCAGTGCAGTAGGCACTGTCGTGGATTGTGTGCAAAGATGCTTCTGTGTGATGGGACCCCACCCTCTTTCTCCAAAACCTTAGCAAACCATAATTGAGTAATTATGTACCCCCTTTTTACAATTCCAAAATGTCATGTTCAATAGTAAAGGTGTCATCTTTGTCTCACCCGGAGCCAACTATGACAGGTCCACTACTATTCCAGTATTCCTTAGCTGCTTTGCCCCAAATTATAAGGCGTGGTCCGCTCTTGATATCCCTTCCATCTCTTCCCTTTACTTGGATAAATGTAGCATCGTCATTTCTCTTTATCCAGATCGAAAATTATGTCGATCAACATATATATGTCAATTTTCGGGGCTGTGCAAGGTAAAGAATTAGCCCCTCTCTAGTTGCTTAACTAAAAAAAGTTTTGCCCTGTGAAGTGTGTTGAGAATTGAGAATAGAGACAGAATTTGTTACAAAGAATGAAGTGCTTGCATGAGTGAAGGTATACTGTTGAAGTTTTAAAGGGTCGTTACTTGCATGTTTTCCTGCAGAAAGCTTCTTTTTGAGCCTTTGGGTTAGCTCTATGTAATTTTACATACTTTTAACATCATTCTTGTTCTCTTTTGATTTTGGGGAGTGCGGTAACAGGAACGGAAATGGATCTTATATCTTCATTGTTGTACTTGCTACATAAGATTTGGCAAATGCCTGAGACTTCAATTGGGAAAGGAGTTGTTACAAGACTTGTAAAAGAAGCTCTATTTTCTTTACTTGTAATAATGTACCAAATGCAAAAGCTTCATTTGAAGCAAGCAATGTTATTTGTTTGGCGTGCTACCAGTCATCGCACACATGTATTGTAGGGTGAGAAAAGTTTTGTTTGGGGATGACATGCTAATTATGCCATTGAGTCATATATTTAGTGTCACATATGAAGCCATCCAATTAGCTATATTAATTAAATTTAGATTACTTACGTATTTATGTTTCTCACAAGACCGTGTTGGTGTGTGACTTATGGAGTTCTCTCATGGAGCTGTCATCTGCTACTACTAGATTTGTGATCTAAACCTAGGTTTTGTAATGTGCTTGTTACTTTTCATTGTCTTTGGCTCGTATTGACACTGTTGTCTAATCATCTTCTGCAGCTTCAAGTTAATAACTGTGGAACTGGTGATATTCTACAAAGAAAGACAACATTCTGCAGACGTCTGCTTGGTCTTGGGTCGCTCAGTACTGTTTTCACTATTTAGTAAAGAGTCTGGTGTAGGAGAGCTAAACTAAATTAAGGATTTCGTTTAGTGTTGCTGTTACAAATAATACTCTGTTTGTTTTTGTACTGTTATGGCATTCGCATATCCGACAATTTTATTGGCACTATTTACTGTATTTGTTTTATGACATACGCTGGAATTAATATTTTCGCAAATTTGCACAAATCTTATTTGTGCTGGTTTTGTTTCAGGACTGACCTTTTTTACCCTTTCCAAAAAGCTTGATATCTTAGGTTCTGCAAAATTCCACTTTGAGTAGATGAGAAATTAGTGACGAGTTACTTGTGTAAGGCGGTCTGGTAAGTTGTAACTGTATTATAAAACGGGTTAGTTTGATAGCTATATTTTCACTAATATGGATCATGGATTCTTCTTGACGGGTGTTGCCAAATAGAGCCAACGACTCTTTTCTCGTCAACGGGATGTTCCTTCTCCAGTACAAAACGGACGAGTTTTGATCCTAAGTTAGGAGTTTATCTCCACAAATCTGCACCTAAAGCCTAATAATTTAAAGTTTGGAGTGAGTTTAATAATGTTTTGATTTGATTAGCAAATAGGTTAAGTATCCTTAATTATTGTTATGGCTCTCACAAACCCTACCCTTTTCACCTAACCACCCACTTTACACCTTCACATTTTTCTAACCCCTATAAAAAACAAATAACTTCTTACTATTGTGTTTTACCAAATAGAGCTAATGATTTTTCTCTCGTTAAGGTGGTGTTCATTTTTTAGTTAAAACAGTTTCATGGACATACTTTTTATTAACGGATTTTAACCAGATGTCATATGTTTATCATCTCATCTCCATTAACATCTATACCTAAAATTTGAAATTTCGAAAGGTCAAAACGAGTTTAAAAATATGATAACTAGTAAGTTGGTTAAGTATATCTGATTATTATTACCGCTCTAACAAAACCTCGTCCTCTTCACACAACCTTTCCATTTGACCTCAATCGTTCTTAACTTATAAAATTACAAATTGCACTAAAGCAATTTTTTGTACCCCTAAAGAATAACACAAAATGACAACGACCTCCACAATAATGATTATTCATTTTATCCAAAAACCTACTTTTTTTTTTATAGTAACAATAAGAAATAAAAAAGTCACTCGTAACTTTCTTAATATTATTATACAGAGTATTATATTAGTAAGGATGCGGCCTCAACTTCCTCGTCTTATTACCCAAGACTCCCATGAACTAGTGTTGAGAAGTCGAAATACAACATGTTTATCGTGAGGCAAATGCGTCTGCGAGTTGTTTGGCTAATCTAGGGTTTTACCAAGCTCAACACCTCATTGTTTTTTAAGGTTGTTTTCGAAGAGACAAATGTTCTTGATCACATGTTCAGACTACTACAACAGGTTGTGGGAGGAGTGTCGTGGCCTCGAGTCGTCCCGTTTTTATGTTTTTTTGTCAATGTTTTAATTTTTATTTTCTTTCGGCTTTTCAGTTTAATCCCGCTTCTTGTCATCAAAAAAATAATAATATTTTATTATATTAATAATAATTATTATTATTAACAAAATACACACAAAAGAATAAGAAAAAAAAAAAAGCGGCGAAGTGTGAGACAAATAAAGAGGGTTTTTCCGATAATAAATAAATATCAAATCATATTATCATCACTTCACACAAACATAAACTCAAAGTTCCAAACTTTCTTTGTTTTTTGTTCAAACAAAAGAAACCCAAATCTTAAAACAACTCAAATTTGCAGAAAAATTGTTCAGATCCCTAATTTTAATTAGTAGATTAAATGGGTAGTGGAAAAGGGGGAAATAATATGAACAATAATGTTAATAATAATGGTGTTTTGAATCAGATTCCAGCATCTAGTAAGGAAGTAATTCAAAATATTAAGGAAATTGTTAATTTTCCTGATGATGAGATCTATGCCATGCTTAAAGAATGTAAAATGGATACTTTTGAAGCCATTCAGCGTCTTCTTTCTCAAGGTTTTTTTGTTGATTTTTTTGTTTGATATTTTTTTGTTGATTTTTGTGGGTTTATTTGATTTAGTTTTGTGGGTATTTGTTAGTTTCTTTGATTGTTTTGTTTTAATGAAAAGGGTAATTTTTTTGTTAGTTTCTAATTATGTTTTGTGGAGATTTAATTGTTTACTCCCTCCGTCTCAATCATTTGTTTACATTATTGTGACTCGTATTTTAAACAAAGGTAAACAAATGAATGCGACGGAGGGAGTAGATTGAGTAGAAAATGGTTTGTGTGATTTTTGAGGTTAATTGGTTGTTGTATGAGTTAGTAAGATTAAGTTTTGTGATTAGTTTTAAGTTGTGGAGTTAAGGGTTTATGGGGTTGTGATTATAGTTCAAGAATGGTTGATTTTGAATGTCGAATTTTCTATCTTTGTTCATGTCAGTGATTATTCCCTTTTCAAGTTGGTTTTGGTAAAGTTCTATATCAGAATATTACCTGTCTGCGTTTTGTTTAAAAGATTTGATTTATTGAAACTTGTTTTTTCGGCATTCGCCCTTCTTTGAAGGGCTTGCTTGAAGTGGTACTGTATGAAGGGGTATTCGGCGGATTAGGGAAGAAGCCAAGAAAGGAAGTGATGGAAGTGTAGGACTGTAGGGGGAAGAGGTGATATGGGAGCTATTTGTCTTGTTTGGGTAAATGCATTAATTTAGAGGGAAGTGCGTAACTAAAAGTCAGTACCGTTTTATGGGGAAACTTTTAGTCCAGTACCGCTTAACAGTTAACTCCATTCAAAGCAAGATCTACAGTGTAATTGGTTTTTGTCTGTGAATTCTAGTGATGGAAAGGCTAATGCATCTTGGGAAACTAAGACATGGTGGATAGTATACTAGTACCATCGGTTGTGAAAGTCTTCCTTTGACAAAAATTATAGTGAAGAATACGAATGATAAGTTTTCGCATCAAGTTATACTTGAATACCTTCTTTGAAGTATATTTCCCTTACCCGTATGCCAGGCTTAATTTTTTGATGGGAATATATTGTTTCTTGGATGTTAAGGAGCCATATTCCTTTAGCTTTTCATCTTCGAGCATTAAAAATTGTTAGAGGCATGTTTTGACATTTGTTTTTCTTTGACCGCTGAGGAACTTGTGTGATAGAAACTCTACTTTACATTTCTGTTATCATGTTTGGGCAATGCTGAATAATGTGCTTTTACGTTTTGATGCCATTGAGCACCCTCTGGTTTGGTGATTCTGGGTTATTATTCTTTTTATGGTTTATGTTCTTTCTTTTGTTTATTTATACGTGATACTTGCTTCTATTTTTTTTTTTTTTTTGGTGTAGCATGTTGGAAGAAGATGATCTACAGTTTAGGCTCAAATAAGTACTTTAGTCCTATGTTGGTCTTTGAGCTTACTCTAATATGCAACTATTGGCTGTGTAGATACATTTCATGAGGTGAAGAGCAAACGTGAAAAGAAAAAAGAGGTGCGCTTGCCGATGAGTAGATGACACATATATGTTTGTACTTTGTAGTTGATTGTACATGTGCTATTTTTACGAGTTTATCGCATTCATTGTTGTACACTTTGTTTTATTAAATTTTTAATGCAATAAGGGGTTTTAATATAATAGTCTTCGAGCCTAAGTGTTGAACGAGGCCATTGTGCTTATCAACCCTTGTTATGACTGTTATCATGCTGATTCTTTCAGTAAGAATCTTAGACAGGCCTTTACTTCCCTGACCCCTAGATTAGATCCGGAAAATTATGAAAACTGAACTGCTTTAGCATCCAAGCATGACTCCAAAAATGAGTGTGGCACTTATTAGCTATTGCGTACGGCTAGTACCATTTTCTTTTTATTTCATTATCTGGAGTTGTTTTCATTAGGCAATTTCTGCCCAATCATTGTTTCGTTTGCTTCAGATCAAGGATGTGAGTGACTCAAGGCCTCGTGGTAGTAGCACATCCACTCGTGGTGGGAGGACTGGTATGGATCGTTATTCTACTCGCAATAACACCACCCAGTTTGGTGCCTCAGGTTAATTGATCTGCCTTCATTGTGGGTACAATAACTTATAACTATCTTGGCTAGGGAGATTCTGATTGTTTCCCGTTCAGATTATGCTGCACCACGTGGGAGATCTGTTTACAAGAAAGAGACTGCTCCACCTGTGTACACAAATTCTACAATGCATGTGGCAGGAGATTATGTGAACCAATGGGAAACAACCATTGGGTATGTTCGCTTCCATTTTCTCATTCTTGAGACTGCAATCACTATTGACTGCATCTACCTTTGGTGTTTGCTGCAATGCTGCCTGTTAATTTATTATTGTATGATCCAACTCTTCCCTTGAACCACTTCATGTGTTTGTCATCATCCTTTTGTAGTATATGATGTATGGTGAAGGCAATTTGGCACTTTCTTCTTTTTAACTGCCTTAATGGCGAGGCCTCTGTGAGGGTAACTGGGTCAGATCGACTCAGATGTATGCAAGCAATGCTACATCATTCATTGTGCTAAAATCACTTCGTGGTTAGTTGTAGATAAAACTTAACTAAAAATGCGCTGAAATATGCATTGACAACTTCGTTTGCTGTATTAATTGTCAATTGTCTTACAAGTTCAGAAAAACCTGCGAAACACTACGACTACTTTACAATACAAGAAGCAGCTGTGGTAAAACTTGATTATGGTGAATTTTATTTCCTTCTGTTTTATTAGGTCTTTCCAACTCTGCACTCTGTTAATTTGCTTTGGTATTTCCGTACACGGGACTACTTTTTAGGAGGTGTATGTATTGAAACAGCTGCTTGTAATGAACGTATGATGTGACCAAATAGTTCGTCTAATCTGTCATTTTACGTTTTTTTGGCCATTTAAATGTTAATTAGGTGCAAGTTTTGATATTAAAAGGTGCATCATATGTTTGTAGTGATCCATCCACAGACAGGACATTTTCAATAGGTGCAGCTGAAAGCATATTGCCTACACCTCAGCCCTCCGGCTTTCAGTCTGCCTGGTCTGGAATGTCTGGTCAAGTGTCCATGGCAGACATTGTTAAGATGGGAAGACAGCATGGGAAAACCTCCAGCAACGTTAATGTATCTCAACAGCATATGAGTAGCCAACATTATGACTCTCATGCATCACAAAACTATGCTTCCAAGGTCTCAGAGGTGAACCTGGAATCTGAAATAGCAGGACACCACAATATACCTCTTGATGATGCGTGGCTCCAAGATGAGGAGCCACCTGCTGTTAGAGGCTCTTCTGTCATTGAGTATGCTGTAGAAAGTGAGCCATACAATAATGACCCATATGATGACAGAGCAAATCTACAATATAATTCCCAGACTGACGATGTGCGGTTTGAAGGGGATGACACAGTTGATGATGAGCATGCAACGTTTGTGGAATCGAACCGAGACATTCGGGAGAACAGCTCTGTTAGTGCGTCTGGATTTGATAATGATCACTACCAGAACCTTGGCTCATATCAGGTTCACCATAATGAAGGTATTTGCTCATATTGCAGAATGTGCTCTTGTGTCTCTTTGTCTCCTGAACGGGGATTGTTTATTGATTGTGCAGCTTTTATTGAACTTGAATGGAACACTTTGCCATTGTTTGTTCATAAGTGAGTAAGCAACTTGGCTGTAAAGGTTCTGCACTTGTATTAATATTTTTTACCTTTGTTAGTGCGATTTGGTTTCATTCCTGATGAGGCCAAAGACTTGCTCTCCTTTGGGCGTGGATAATGGAATAAGCAAAATAGCTCAGCAAGTGATTTTGATGCATTTTTTTATTGTTTATTTTTTATATTATGAACATCTCTATACCACCCTTCTAAAGAACATAATCCTTGAGGCGTTTCAGTAAAGTTGGTCTTGTTGTTTATGCTGTTGCTCGTGCATCTGGAGATCTGAAATTCTGAACCCATTACCTTGCCTTGCTTGGGAGTCTTTGCTTTAGTGGAGTAATGTTGTAATGTTTGGCTCATTGGATTATTTAGATAATAATCTGATTTTGGCGTGCTTGGTCTTAATCCCTTCTATTTTGTCGTGCTGTGGTACAGTTGAAGATCCTAATGTATCCGTAACATCAATGACCAACAATTTCGAGAGTCTATCATTACCAAAGGAGGAAGAGGATACACAATCTGAGGGTGATAGTCCTACTGTGAAAATGCCGGAACACCTGAAAGTTCAGACTACTGACTTATCTCACTTAAGCTTTGGAAGCTTCGGACCTGGTATGGGCGCCCCCTTTTCTGGATCATTTGCTTCCAGACCTGTGCACGATAATGAAGAGGAAGCTGCTGCCTCCACTGCTGCCCCTTCTGTTGGGGACTCTGAAGCTAGGTGCGGCCAAATACTATGATGTACCTTTGTTTTGAACTTAGATGCTTATGTTAATATTATTAACTCTTGTCTTAGCTTCTTATCAGTGGCGGACGGAGAGAGGGCTGGCAGGGGAAAATAAATACATTTTCGTTGGGCTTTTTTTCTTTCCCGATCATCCACTAAATGCTTTACGTATTTAACCCTTAAAAATCATCAGTCAACATTTTTTTCTGCAAAACTTTGCATCACGGCTTTTGATGTTGCTTATAGTTTACTGTTTTATACAACTTCAGTTTACCTTTTAAGCAATAATTTAATATGGCAAAGCATAATTGATTTTAGATTCTTGAGAGGACCCTGTATTTTACATTTGAGCTCAAGCCTAACTCACATATTTTAAACCTGGGCTTAAAACTGTGACCCAGCCCATTGTCGTACTTAGTTTATTATGTATAATTGGTGTTGGGGTCCTAAGTTCACTATTGGTGCAGAAATTCTGAATATTATGAGGATGGGCATCTGAGAACTGCAGTAGATGGAAATAATGCTCATAGAATCGATATCGGTGCTGGTTCTGACAACTTTGAAGCTCCATCAGTCTCTCAGACGGATATGTTGCAACAAGAAGCCCCAGAAGTCCCACAACTTAATCAGTATTCTTTCCCCTCAACAAATGCTAATTACATGTATGATAATAACCAGCCGTTGAATTCATCCTTCGGTCATTCCCCATCAAGCTCTCAGATGATGCAGGGGTTGCCTTCTTTGCCAGGTGTCATGGTGAGGACGCGGTCTCTTTCCATTAATCGTTATGTTGATCTTATCGCTTATGTCGTCTTTGCTTATGATGTTCTATCGTTATTTGCATGGCCGAGATCAGGCTGCAATAACCGATTTTGAGATTATGTCTCACAAAAATTTTAGTACCATGGTTGACAGTACTTGACACTATATTTGTCAGTTATTCTTTGAAGATTGACCAATGACTTGGCTTTTTTGTTTGAAACTGATTTCAAGGCTCGAGGTTACTGAATAAAATTCCTTTCTTATGAAAACATTTCATCGTTTTTTTTCCCCGGGTTATGCAGTCTGTGCGGGTTTTTATATTTGTTGTCATTGCAGTTGATGCCCTTTTTGCCTTCTTGTACACTTCAAATGATTTGTATCTTCCATCTGAATGAATTGGTGTCTTCTGAATTTCTTTTTTTCCAGCCGTATTCCAATTCGTTACCAAGCTCACTGCTGGCGTCAAATATGCATGCTTTAAGAGAGGCTGAGCTTGCTTATTCTCAGTTCCCCACTTCTCAATCTGTAGCGGCAAAGTATGCCGGCATCTCATCTCTCAGTGGTCCCACTACCTCAATGGCTGAGGTAAACTGCTTTATCGTAAATTTGTTCTGTTTTCATGCTTGTCAGTGTATATTGGGCTTCTAGTGAGTAGTAGATATACTTTGGTTTCTAATGAAAGCTTTTTTACTTTCCCTGGATCTGATGAGTCTTATCTTTTATTGAGTTGTGATGATTCTATTGCAGTTACGTGTTAGGTTACTGAAAATTAGTACTGTTGAGATTTGTTTAATATTCTGACTTATTTTAGTAGCTCATTGTCAATTCTTCTTAGAACTGTGATTGTATAATGTATTGGCTAATAAATTCATTTGTACTAATAGACTTCGATGCGGATTCAGTATGACTGAAAGCAAAGATTTAACTAATTGATTACTCGTGAACAATTTGTTGAGCCATTACCATTATCATTGTGTTCACTCGGCAATTCTTTTTCAAGAACTTTTCATGTAGTTCAGATTTTATTGGATTTAGAAAAATGGGGGTATATGTTGGGATTTGAAAGAACATAGGGGTACAACGTAGAAACTCCTTTTCCTTTTTCTTTTTTTGTGACAGGTACTTGTAAAACTACTATTTTTGTGACAGGTATTTGTGAACTATTGTTGACGAAAATCCATTTATAATTTTACTGTGTTTGGTGTAGGCGCTGAAGACTAGTAACTTAGCTGCCCAGCCGACACAAGGTCTACCAGGCAGCAGCGTTTCTGGAGCAACAGGTCTTCCGCAACACCTGGCTATGCATCCTTATTCTCAACACTCAGTTCCTGTCGGGCCCTTAGGTATGATGGGTTATCCATTCCTGCATCAAGGCTACTCATATATGCCTTCTGCATTCCAGCAAGCTTTTGCAGCCGGAAACTCTACATATCCTCAGTCCCTGGCAGCTATGCTTCCTCAGTACAAGAACAATGTTTCGCTTAATAGTTTGCCACAGTCTGGTGCTGTACCCTCTGGATATGGCGGTTTTGGGAATTCCAATAACATTCCTAATAATTTCTCATTGAATCCTCCAAGTGCTCCTCCCGGCAATTCTATGAACTATGAGGATGTCCTAACTTCTCAATATAAAGATGCTAGTCATCTGCTCTCTCTCCAGCAGGTACTTTCTATTTTCCTCTTTTTTGGACATGCATTGTGTATGTGGAGTTCGGTTCAGTTGAGTTTGAGCATGATCCAAGCCCGCCCCATGTTCTTGTTTGATCACCGATCCAAATCCAAACTGAATCTGAAACCTAAATTCTGCAATTTGAAAATGGTCTATAATATTTTTATAACTGCAAAATTATCCGAATCTGATCCAAGTCCTGGTCGAAAATCCGATTCATAGACTGTTTTCTTTGAATTTGAAATTGTATTTTTATACTATGATTTACATCAATAAAAGAACCAATAAAGCGAACATAGAAATGCGTCAAGCTTTTCAATCTTTGTTTTACGTTTTTCATGATCAATATTATTCAATGACCTGGCAAAGCTGATTATTAAATAAAGAAATTTATGTGTTAGTTGGGTATGGTTCTTTCGGGTATGAAACAAATTTGTGATGGATTTAGTGGGTTTTATAGTGGAGGTTCAGTGTGATTGTTTCGGAAATAACCGTTTGGGCTTGTTTTTGAAAACATTGGATTTGGACGTGCTTCACTCTATAAATAACAATTGGGAATGTTGCTTCCAGCAGCTAGTCGGTAAAGTTTTTGAGTTGTGAGCCTGTGGGCTGTGGGCTGTGGGCTGTGGTCCCCATGGCATCGGGTTTAAATTCTTTTTGTCCTGAATGAAACTGGTTGTGTTTGGTTTCAGGGAGGAGACTCGAGAACCATGTCGGGTGTGCCTGGTAACACATATTACAGTTCCCAGGGGCAAAACCAGCAGCAGCCTGCTGGTTTCCGACAAAGCCAGCAGCCACCGTCACAGCACTACGGGGCTCAAGCAGGGTACCCTAATTACTACCATTCTCAGGGTGGTCTCTCTCTTGACCACCAGCAGCAGCAGATGTTGAGGGATGGTGGGTCCCTAGGCGGCGGTTCTCAGGGACAGCAACCTAAGCAAAGTCAGCAACACATGTGGCAAAACAGCTACTAAACGAACTCTCCCTAGTACCTCGAGGTACTTATGATGTCGGGTCAACTGGTGGCCTTGTTGCTGGAGGTGGCCCCCCCTTTTTTTTACTTCCAATTTCAGTTTGGCTAACATAGGATGAACGGTTGTGTGCTAATCTTTCCTAGTTGTTCATGTTCTCCTTCGTAACGGTTACATTTTCGTTCTATCATCCCAATAGTGGAAGTTTTCTCTGGTTTGTTGTTTCACTTGTTGCTCATTGTTTCTGTTTAGTAATACAGGCTGCTACAATGTGATCATGTTTTGGGAACTTAGATTTCAAAAGGCGTCTTTTTGACATAGAAACTTTTGAAAGACGGTTTCTCACTGAGTTGCACAATTTAGAGTATTTGTACTAGTACAATAACTTTCTGTGGTTTAATAGTATAAAAATCACTGCAGGATACATTTAATGTCAAGCTTCAAATGCTTTTGTTTTTATTTCCCTAAATTGCTCCTTAGAAAGAATCAACTATTGGTGTTCAGTTGTAAATAAGAATAAACTTCACATAGTTGTAAATAAGAATCAACTACTGGTGTTCAGTTGTAAATAAGAATAAACTTCACATAAGAATAAACTTCACTGGTTGTTTCGTCTCTTGAAAATTAGGGGTGAGTAAAAATATACGAAACGGTTTTAATATATGGTATACGGTTTCAATTAAACGAATTTTTGTATATACTATACGGGTTTCAAAAAACCGTATCATATCCGGGTCGTGCAAAACCAATACCGGGTATACGATACAGTTTTTGAAAACGAATAAAAAAATTAAAACAACTTTCCAAAAACTAAATAATTCGACCAAAATTACATTAATTAGTGCACTTTATTATCTCCTAATGCATTTGTATAATGAATGTTATGCGAGTGAATTTGCGATTATACTGGATCCCGCAGATAAAAGAGCCTCGTGAGATTTTTTTATTAAACAATACGTACATTGCCCATTATATGTCGTCAAAGTATAAGTATGTTATGTATATGACCACAATTTACTACAGTTTTGCCATAAATTATTACTCGTATTTAAGTATTACTAGTTTAACTTAGCTAAATAAAAAACCCGTCATAAGGATTACATGTTTACATCTTATGTCTAATAATTTTTTACATATGAATTATAATATATCTTTCAAAGAAAATAAAAATAAACAAATACTCCCTCCGTTCCAGACAAATGGTAACATTGACTTTTTCACACTTGTCGAGACACGTTTTGCAACGTAAATATCTTTAATTACACATTATTAAAAATTATAAA
>JAOWBH010124282.1:0-12690 GCA_028566215.1 Silene coronaria | reverse complement strand
CAAGTGTGAATGAGGTTTGTATGAAAAGAGGGAAATGTTGTTCATATAGGGTGGAGAGAGATTTGAAAATCATGAGGAATGCAGAGACCTCAGACGGGTCGTACTCTGTCTTGGACGGGATACGTTGGTCTCGGGCGGGACAAACTCTGTTTCGGATGAGATCTGAGGCAAAAATCTGGTTAGCTTGGAAGATTGAGAACTCGGGCGAGACACCCCTTGTCTCAGACGGGATCTGCTATCTTGAGCGAGACACACCTTGTCTCGGGCGAGATGTGAGATAGGATATCCTTAAGCTGTAAAAGTTCCTCGTCTCGAGCGAGACAGCTACTGTCTCGAGCGAGATGGCCATGTTTCCTTTGCTTTCCTTTCTTATTCGCTTGTCCTTCCTTTCTTCCTCCATCCTTCTTAGTGGGGGATGTTAATTATGGCTTCCGGGCCGACTCATCACCATACTAGGTCTTTTACTCCTACAAAATTGGTACAACTTTTCAAAATTCCCTCCCTCACTCACTCTCATGCAAAAAAAATCAATGGTACAAGTATACAATTCAACACAACAAAAGTCACAATGCATGTTAAAGGGTTAGAATTATGTACAAATGATGGTTTAAGGAGGACTCCATCAAACTCCTTCCTTGTGTAACTAACATGGGAGAATTGACTCGAGGTAGAGCGTATCCACCTCTCCTACGAATGCGTCTTCATAATAGGGCTTCAATCATTGCCCATTCACCTTGAATCATTCGCTTTTGCATGTTTCCAATTCAAAATCTCTATATCTTCCAACTTCGGAAATGGTGTAGGGACCCGACCATCTAGAATTCAATTTGCCGGGAAAAAGTTTGTATCTAGAATTGAAAAGGAGGACTTTGTCTCCTAAATGTAGTTCTTTCTTTTTGATCCTCGTGTCATGAAATAACTGATAAATCCTAGCATTCTCGTAGGACTGAAGTCAAAACTCTTCCAATTCTTACAATTGGAGGATTCTTTTTTGCCCGCTTACTTTGAGGTCAAGATTGAACTTCTTGATGGCCCAAAATGCCTTGTATTCCAATTTTATGGGCAAGTGACAAGCCTTCCCATAAACTAACTTGTAGGGTGACATTCCTATGGGTGTCTTATAGGCCGTTTTATAAGCCCATAGCGTATCATCAAGCTTGGTACTCCAATCCTTCCGATTCTTGTTCACAACTTTGTCCAAAATTTGTTTGATTTCCCGGTTTGATACCTCCACTTGGCCGCTTGTTTGGGGATGGTACCCAAAACCGGTCCAATGTTGAACATTATTCTTTGACAATAGTGAGGTTAGCTTCTTTTAATGAAAATGAGTTCCTCCGTCGCTTAACAAAGCTCTTGGCAGTCCAAATAGGGGAAATATGACCTTCTTTAAATATTTATCGCAACCTTGGCATCGTTTGTAGGTAAGGAAACCGCTTCCACCCATTTTGACACGTAGTCTACAGCCACGAGGATGTATTGGTTTCCAAAAGAGGAGGTGAATGATCCTTGGTAGTCTATGCCCCAAACATCAAAGATTTACACTTTCATGATGCCTCTTTGGGGCATCTCATTTATCCAAGAAATGTTTTCGGTTTGTTGACAAGCATCGCACAGCATGGCGAACTCTCTTGCATCTTGAAACATTGTGAGCTAATAGAAACCGGATTGCAAAATTTTAGTTACCATTCTTTTTACTCCATGATGTTCTCCATAGGGTGAGGAATGGCATCCAATCATGATCCCCTCTACTTCCCATTGGAGAAGACATTTGCGATAGGCCATCGCTACATTCCTTATAAAGGTGGGGGTCATCCCAAAAGTATATTTTGGCTTCAAAATGGAATCTCTTCCATTGGTGGCGGTTCAACCCATGAGGAAGGACTCCTCCAACTATGTAATTGGCGATGTCGGCATACCATGGTGGGGTGTTTATCTCAAATTAAGCTTGGATTGCCATGAGTAGGTCGTCGGGAAAATAATCGTCGATGGGCATGTCATCTTCCTTATCATCAAGTTTAAGTCTAGACAAGTGATCCTCCACCACATTTTCCGCTCCTTTCTTATCTCGAATTTCCAAGTCGAACTCTTGTAGTAGCAAAATCCATCTCAATAGTCGCGGCTTTGACTCCTTCATTATCAACAAGTGCTTGAGAGCACGATGATCCGTGAATACAATGACCTTCGATCCAACCAAGTAGGGTCTAAATTTATCCAAGGCATAGACAATGGCTAGGAGTTCCTTTTCCGTCATGTCGTAATTAACTTGAGCTTGGTCAAGAGTCTTGCTAGCATAATAAATGGCATGCAAGGATCTTCCTTCCCGTTAGCCTAAAATCGTGCCAACGGCATAATCGCTCGCATCACATATCACCTCGAAGGGGAGATCCCAATTCGGCGATTGCATAATAGGGGTAGATATCAACGCTTGCTTGATTCTATCAAAAGCTTCAACACACTCATTTGAGAAATGGAAAGGGGCATCTTTAAGCGAAATTGGGAGTGAGGACCATGTTGAAGGACACTGTAATATGTTTAATCATAGTTTAGCGCTCACCTATTACGTAATTATCCATAATTAGTGAAGGTCAACCATGCAACTGTTCAAATGCTAAGACATCGAAATTGAAAACTTGAGGCATGGAAAATATGTTACTTCATGATTCAAATCTACGTATACATGTGAATACCTAAAGTGGAGTGATAATGTAAGAAGCTAAGGGTCGGGGTAATTGAGATGCGACATGACACTTATGTTGACATTATCCACCTACACCGATTTCCACCACACTCAATTTCAAACGCTTCCACTTCCGTTACCACATATCGTTACCCAATCCTCTTCTGAACACATATCTCATATCGAAAGTATTAGTAAATTTGTCATCACATCACATAAATAACTCACAACTCAAGCATAACATCTCATCACGATTACCATCTATAGAAGCAACACATAATATCATAATATATAATAGTTATCAAGGGAATGATGTAGGAAGAACGCGTGAGTCAATTACACTCGGTCGAGTCACTTAACACTCGATCGAGTTTCAAGCACTCGATCGAGTGCTTAGTACTCAGTTGAGTACTATGACTCCAGAATCTGGCAGAAGGTCTAACAAAACGGCATTCGATCGAATGTCAGAGATACTCGGTCGAGCATCATATCTCACTCGATCGAGTCACCAAGCATATGCCCCTTATTTCACCGGATCATCATCACCTCCTCCTTCAAAATCCATACACATTACTCCTATAAATATCACTAGGGTCTCCCAACACATACAATACGCAACAATAATGACATCACTTTAGGCATAACAAAATAACAATGTGCGCATGACCTCCTGCAAATAAAACATCCTACAATAACAAATCCAGATCTAGCTAAACGTAGTCTAAGAAAGTAACAACAAATAGTCTTGGCCTTATGGACGATTACAAGTACCAATAAAAGAGTCCAACATAACCAACAAAATAAATCAAGTTTCATAAAACTGCAATGGCGCCAAAATCATCGCCTCACTGCTCCCCTTTGATGTCCTCCTCCATGTCATCATCAGCTGCGGTGCCTAAAGTCCCCACTCCATCACCCCGACCTGAAGATTAAGCATCTCCACTATTGCCTCCATGTATCCAACCTCCAAGCTCATCCAACTGACTACCCCAGTTAGCTTCCACTGACCGGTGAGCCAGCTATAGCTACGCTGGTTAGTCTCGGAGGTAGCTCCGGTGGTCCCATATGCCTCAAATATTCCATCATCATTGCCCACTCCGGTCCACCAAATGAGTTGGGCTCCAGTCCTACCCACATTCTGCTGATGCGCCATCTCTTGAAGGTTTCTCATCACCAATGTGCTACTCAACCTCTCCGAAAGCTCACTAACCAGCATCCGGGGGTTATAAGCAGTCGGGTAAGGTGAGTATGAGTGGTACTGAGGCTGGTACTAAAACGGGTACTGAGAAAAATCTTGGGCTACAAAGAGTAGCTCGGTTATGGGTCCCCTAAGCTCCCTCACTCCCCGGGACTTACGCGGAGCCTTAGTGGGCCGACTGCGACGGACGGATGCTAAGGTGGGCTCAGCTAACTCCTGGAGGAACTCATCCGAAATGAGGTAGCGCTGGGATGGAAGGTTGGGTATCTCACTATACGGGTCAGTCTGAGCTAGATGGTCAATCACGGGAAGAGCATCTGGGTTAGGCAAGGTCATCAACATCCTTCCCTTAACCCTCCAAGCTAAACTCTCATCACTCATCACCCTTAACCAACTAGCCTGGAGAAGGTAGTCTCAGTCAATAGTGGGGACACCATCAAACATTGCTGCATGGGCGGCCAGGGGCTCAAAATCGGCCAAGCGTTGTACCAAGAGAGTCACTATGGCCCCCACAGTTAAGAAAGTGATGTTGTCGTTTGGCCATTTGTTCCAAGCTAGCACACACGATCGCCGGGGTACTAAATTAGACAGGCTCCCTCTGACGTGGGTTAAGGTAAGATGCTAAAAGTATTAACATCATCTGAGTTCAACTTACTCACATCCTTCATCCAAAATAGAGAACATGTCAACATCCTCAAAAAATTCGCAGTACAACATGCTGAACATCATTAATGAGCGTAGAACTCGAATTAGCAACCGTCCTCCCAGAAAACAAAGGTATGACCTCGGGTGCTCGACCATCCCCCACTATGGTTTGCAGGTACCCCTCTGTCGGTTTCTCTAACCCCAAGTGCTCGGCCACCTGATCCAAGGCAACTCAAAGTCCTGGTTCAAAAGTCGGAAGCTCACCGTCTTCTCCTCCACATCATACATATAGGAGCTCAGAAACTCAAGGGTCAGGAAGGCATATGACTTCTTACGAAGTCGGTAAAGTCCAATCAGTCCTAATAGTTCGAAGATGTGTTTCATATCCTCCTTAATGCCTAAATCCTACAATATTGTCATTTTAACACAATGGTTCGGTTTCATAGGAGCATCCATCAATGCAATAAAGCCTTACGCTGCTTGAAGCTAGCAAATTCCACCCGTGTAAAGGCATCCACCAGTGGCACGGTCGGCTCTTGGCTGGATTGACCTTGCTCTATGGTGGGATTGGCACGACTCTTCATACTGCATTCTCTTTCTGGCATCGGCATGCTGCAATAGTCGTAATTCCAACAAGGGTTCCGGGTTTGAGTGTCAAAAACAATTTGCAAAACGAATAAGAGTTTCCCATGATTAAAAATCGATGTTTAAAAAAAAATTGAGTCGAAATCCACTTAAATAAACTCTAGATGGGCTAATACATGGAGTCGGTATTCGTTTTCAACCTCAAAAGGGGAATTGGAACATCAAAAATCAGATTTTGGGGCCAACCCATTGAAATTTCGGGTAAGATTAGACATGATTTAAAGCATGAGAATCAAAATTTGTTGCATCAATTGTTCAACTAGAGCAAAAGAATATCAATTATCAACATTTAGACATGCTTTGGAATGGGTTAAATTCGAAATCAATACTACCAAAACTTAGAAAGAATTGAAAGAAAAGAGAGTGCATTTCCTTGATTACAAGAGTTGGATCGATTTAGAAGATTAAGGAGCGGAATCTAGTAGCTAAGAGACACAAAGGCTTCCAAGGTTTTTGAAAGAGGAAGATTTGTGATGTTTGAGGGGTGTTGATATGAAAATATGTTATGAGAATGAGGGGTTATAATGTTTTTAAATAAGACGGTAGTAACCCGATAGAAGAGGCACTCGGTCGAGTGCAATATGCACTCGGTCGAGTGTCCTCTACTGGATCGAGTGTGCAGGTTACTCGATCGAGTGCTAGGGAAATTAAATTGGCAGAATGTCTGTTTCCCCAGTACTCGGTCGAGTGTTCAATGCACTCGGTCAAGTGCGACGTATTCGGTCGAGTGTTTTATAAACTCGATCGAGTGTCCCCAAAAATGTCAAATTTTTCTAATTCCAATGATGTATTTTGCATTCCTGCATCACAAAAGATACTAGTCGGAGTCCAGAACATGTCCAGAACTCGTCACACGTTAGTTTCTACATCTCCCACATTACGTCCTTAACCTATTTCGCCACCATAGATCGATATACCGCTATCTGTCTTCCTAATAGGCACCCATAAATAATTCGAACTACCGACACTCTAAGGAGTGTCCTTCTACCACAAGAAGATACATATAACGTTAATCACATGATGCAGCAAGTATTATGATATTATACAACAATAATGCATATTATTCATGACATTTACACATCAGAGGTTCATATTACTACATCTACGACGTTACCAACTTCTAGTTAGTGAGGTTTTACCCCCATCACTAGCATAGATCAATCACATCACTAACATCGTGGAACAAAGATCATGTAGTATACTTCTCAATTCTATTTCCCATATACATTCCTCACCACGGCTTGACTGGCTTAAGTCTACTAGGGTCGGGATCCTGAGTGAGGGAGCCTTCTCACCCAAAATAAAATATATGTCGGGGCTCATAGCATACATACACAAGGTTTATTTTATTAGACTCACTATGTTCAATTAGGTTCATTGGTTTAGATTCCAAAATTGTCGCTCTGATACCACTTGTAACATCTCACCCTACCATGGAGCCTTTAGCAAGACCTTCCCTGATAGGCTAAGGTGTCACCATCTCGATTTTCCGAGAAAGTAACCATCATCGAAACCATAATGAAACAATTAATAGAGTTTATACAATTGTTACAACGAAATAAATAAAAGATTACACTCGTCGTCTTATAACTGAAGGTATAATGTGAGACAACTCTAGATACTCCTCCGTCACCCACAACGGTACTACGAACACTCTGCCCCATCCCAGTTGCCGTATCAGCAACATAAGCACCTGAAAGTCCGAGTGCTCACCATTTGCCGGTAACAACAATCGGATCACAGCAGGACACAACAAGAAGGAAAAACACAACACAAAAACCAACACGTTAGTACATCATACAATAATCCACAATCAACAAAGTAATGCATAAGGTGTAACCATCGCCTCTATCCACCAACTTTACAACCATCAAATGGATTACCTATCGCAACAAGTAATCTGCACCGCCTATGGGGGACCGCAGCCAATCGCCACCTAAGCCCCGCTCAAAGCCACAAGTGAACTCAGTTCCTTCATGTGCACATCCCCCTTCTGATGGGAGTCACAAGGGGTGAATCATGGGGGTGAGAACCGTCTCCCAACAGTCTCAGAATCAACATCACCAACACCTCCAACAACATCCTCAATCATCAACATCAACATCAACACCATCCATCATAAATATCACAGTAACATAATCGATCAGAACAACATAAATACGGTAATGATAACTGAGTAGGGTAAACCTACCTTTTGTTGATCCTTAGTCATAGCATAAAATCACGTAACGCTGGATATCAATTACCACGATGCCTACAACATACATCACATACCTTCCTACTACTATACAATTCATAAAAGGCAAATGTAATAATTCACAAACATGTAGGAGACTTACATTAAGGTTAACTAGACACTAACGACGACAGCGATCCGATTCCATATTTCCCTTCCCGAGTCACGGTCAATCCCGGACTGAAGTCCATGGTGAGATCTATGGAGATAGTGGAAGTGTAGGGGAAGAGGAAATTGTTAGGTTAATAGAGGAGAGGAAGAAATGAAAAAAAAAATGTTTCCGGTTGCAGCTTCCGTGTAATTAAATATCATACTGACATCGGAGCACTCCGTCGAGTGCTGGACACACTCGACCGAGTGACACTCATTCGATCGAGTACTCACTCTGAGAAATGAGTAGTTCTCCCCCTTTATTCCTACCAAGACCCTAATCATGATCAAGGTTAGTCAAAGACCGGTCATCGGGTACCCTAAAGTGACGGTTATTACAGAAAATCCGCCAGGTTTTCCTGTTTCCTGATGGAAAATCCGTCAGACTATGATTTTTCGTGGCGGATCATTGTGACGTGCTTTCCTGACGGATTTTTTGTCATTAAACCTAATTCCTGACGGATTTTAGCAGTAACGGATTATGTCCGTTAGTTTCCTTTGTTTTTGTTGTAGTGTCTATTCGGTCTATGAGCCAAGTCTCCTGATATAATGGCTCTACCTAGGTCGAGTTGGGGTAGCTCTCGCATATGCCCATCCAATCCACCAACATAGTGCACGGTATAACACGGCTAAGGCTCTCGATCTTATAGAAGTGTTGAACAAATAGAGAATCATACAAGTTTTCTCAAACAAGCATCATCAAATAACATATATGCACTAGTTCAAACAAGGGCTAAAACACAAGTGTAATACTCAAACATCAAAGATAAAACCCTTAGTCAAAACCCATAATTCCCTATTTACCCTAGCTAAGAAACTACTCACTACCCATAATTATGTTCATAATAACAAGACTAATAACAAAGAAATAAGAGATAAACATGATGGATAATGAAAGATTAACAAATGATTAAAGTGAGATTAGGAATTATACCAACTAGATGAACAATAGATGAGAATAATAAGAATAATAATAGAAGAAATTCTTGAATAGATGAATATCTTGTCACCAAATCTTGCATAAACCCAGATAAATTTTCAATTACAATCTAGATTCATGAATAACTAAGGAGTAATTAAACTAATTATGAGAGACTAAAGAAATAACTTAGATCTAAATGCTTTCTAAGGATGAGTAAAAGAAGGCTAATATTTGTTCTCCCTTTACCCTCTTACATAATGAGTTATTTATAGTAGAAAGATTAGGTTAAAACTAGGTTTAGGGAAAAGATTAGAGGCGGCGAATCTGAAGGCTATCTCGAGCGGGTTGGAGATCATCTCGGGCGAGATGTGGCTATCTCGAGTGAGATGGTGGCTGTCTCGAGCGAGACACGGGTCTTTCGCTTCTTCAGCTCGAGCGGGACAAGGCCATCTCTGACGAGACCTTGTCCAGCCAATGGACTCCATCTTCTCTTCTTCTTTGTCCCTCTTTATTGACTACGTCCTTTGGACTTGTTCTTCTTTTCGCATCAATTTACACAAGTTGTTAATTGGCCACTAAAATGAGCATAAAAGACGGGTATTCCGCCTTATTTGGCTCATTTCCTACAAATCACATAAAATAAGGTAGAAATGCAAATAAGAAGCTTTTGGCCATAAAATCGACTATAAACGAGACGAAAATCATGCAAAATAAGGCCAGTTAGGGTTATAAATTAACACGTAAATTAGAACCACATCATGGCCTCTACTAATAATTGAGATTGTCATTTACATTGATTATATCAATTAGATGCATGCTATGCTGCAACATCCAATGTTTTAAGCCTAACATGTGAATTAGACTATGTCAATGAATTAGACATTTAGAATTACTAAGTCTAAGTAGGAGATTTACATTATTCTGTACATGTGAATAGAATAGTTAAAGATGAATATAATACAAATACTAAATACTACGAATACACATCACATAAATGCCAAAATGGGGTCTGAAAGAAAAAAGAATTTTAGAAAAGAATTAAGGAAGGTAAATACTAATTATACATATTATGATTATGCGTGATAACAAGGATAATATTCTGTTGAAATAATCTAAAGATATCTACATCTAGACAGAAGATAGACCAGAAGCCGAAACTGCCTAGAAGAGAGCCCGAATATTTGTGTCGAATTCAAAAATATAATAAAATATCAAGCGATGGTTTCTAGAATATTTCGAATCGGAATGAGACGGGATCTGAAAATGGAGACGGTTTTTTACCCAGACTCCGAACTGACTTTAATTAATGTCAAAACGATCGTATTAGTATGTAGATGGCGACTTAGAGATAAACTAAAATGTTTAACTTACCATTTATTAACTGATTGACTAAATATCAAAAATTCGAGACATATGATAATTAAACATGTCGTCCAATTATTATTGGGTCGCTTTTAGAGGGTTAAGACACGGGCATCTAGACCTCCCAAAAATAGAAAAGGGAACAAAAATTAGTGAATGGAGTATTTAATATTCTTTCCGTACATGACATGTAGGAGATATATATTATATCACCAGTTGTATTAAAATTGGTGCTATATTCTTTTAACTTTATAATAGAGTTCTTGAGCTTATATGTGAAGTTTATGAGTTTTATCATAATGTCTATGAGTTCTTTTACATTAATATTCACCTTGAAAATTATATTTAAGCCTAGATTCAAGGGAAATTCTCATTTGTACTCGATCCTCAGGTATGCGCTAATCCCACTTAGGCCACTTGTCTACTTTTCAGGAAAGTCCACTTGTTCCATCTAACTTATTAGTTACATAGTAATCAGAACCGTAGAACTAAGCAGTTAAACACCGTGAGTTAAGATGTTAAGTGTCAATTATGCACGTAAAAAATCCTTAATTTGACATCTCAAACCATTAAAACGGTATTTTTCTATGGATGGTAATGTTCATTACGAGTTGACTGAAAATCAAGGTTGAGTTTAATACCGTTTGATGATTACCCCGTCTTCATTTTCGCTTGCAGTTCTTCAAAGGGAAGACGATGTGCGCCCAACGTACTAGGGTTTTCAGATTAACCCCCAGTTCCGCTTCCGGTGATTGTTGTCGCAGGCGGGAAGGCATATGCGGGAGGTATGGCAGCATGAGTTGGGAGTCGGGCGGGGCTGAGCAACCGCTTGAGCGGTGGTCTGGTGGAGGTCATAGATGTTCACGTTGGTGCACCAGTGAGATTGCGGGGTCCATCTAGTGTCAGAGACGGTCGTCGACATGAGTTGTCGCTGGCGCTGGTGCGTGTGTGGCTGGGAGGTGAATGATTGGCTAATGCTCTGTTTAGTAAAATTAGTTGAAAAGGGAGCCGAAGCCTAAAAAGTTAATTGAACCTCATAAGTTAACTGGAAATAATAGCTGATAAGGTAAACTAATAATAAAAGAACTGTTTTGCAAATTAGCCGAAAAGGTAGTTGACTTTTTGTAAAATGACGGAAAACGGTATGGTAATTATTAATATTATGTATTAAAGAGGTGATAAATGTAAAATGACGTATTTCAGGTACCTGATTTCTTAAATGTCAAATAAGCTACTTGCTAAACACTTGGAAAAAAAATCAAGTAAATGAAATTTTGGTCAAATAAATCAGGTAACTGAAATTTTGTTCAAAGAAGCCACCTGAAGTATCGTGCCAAAGTGGTAAGAGCTCTCTTACCCCAGCCATGAAGTTGGAGGTTATGGATTTGACAATTAACTTTGCTATCAGGGAAAAAAACATAAATGAGGAAATATTTTCACAAAACAATAAGAAAATCTTACAAAAATAATATCTTAGGCAATCTTAATAATTATGGTATATAATAATTTAGAAATAGTTTCAAGTTGGAAATCTCATTTTTTTAAATTCTTATGGCTCCCAAAGTTTTATAAAATCAAACTTGAAAAAAATTCTATCTCATATCCCACCATTGTCACATTTCGTAACGTTACTCGCAGTGTATAGATAAGATTCTATACACCGAGTAGCCGTAGCCTTTTTGATAATTGTAATTCAGTGTTCATATGCAATAACGCAATATAACCACAATCACGCTATTATTATTATTATTATTATTATTATTATTATTATTATTATTATTATTATTATTATTATTATTATTATTGTTGTTGTTGTTGTTATTATTATTGTTATTATTATTATTATTATTGTTGTTGTTGTTGTTGTTGTTGTTGTTGTTATTGTTATTATTATTATTGTTATTATTATTATTATTATTATTATTATTATTAATATTATTAATATTATTATTATTATTATTATTATTTTTTTTTTTTTTTGCAGAAAATTAGGATCATTATATTAAATATAAGAAATTGGTACAAGATCCTTAGTTCCGACAAGGAGAGCCAATATGGCCACCTAAAAGACAAAAAGAAAAATAACCAGCTAAGAAGAATGATCTTCTACAAAAATAAACCTTCGTTGCTTTCACTAATAATTTGAGAAAGACGTAACACAACAAGGAACTTGCTACGCCAGATCAGAGAAGCAGGAGCGGATCTGGAGCCCTGAAAGATCCTCTTATTTCTTTCTCTTCAAAGCAGATACGTTACACTGACAAGAGCACAACGCCGCTGCTTTTTAATTCAACTTATTCCACGATTATGTGTTCGGTACCAAAAGAAAAGCTGAGTGAGACAAACCTCCGTGGAAGCCTTAAGCCAAAGAGCAATAGTTTGCCAAACTACAGTCGAATACGGACACTCAAAATAAAGGTGAGACATGGTTTCTTGGCATTGCTCACAGAGAACACACCGGTTCACCAATACCATACCCCTGCTGCAAATATTGTCAATCGTAGGTAACTTATTTTGAGCAGCCAACATCCCAATAAACTTGTGCTTTGGATAATTAAAACTATCCCAAACCGTCCTGTGCTGAGAAAACAAAGGCCCCCTAGGTCGAATAAGATCATAAAATATAGCTTTAATTCATAATTGTTATGTTTAATAAGGTCAAAAATGAACAATTTGACTAATTACAAGTTAATTAGGTCAAAAATCATATGATGATTGATTTTGAGTCCTAAAAGGGTTAGGAGCATCAAATTATACATAAATTTGATTTATATGTTATTTAAGTATTTTAATGAGTTAAAATAGCTTAAAACCATAAAACCGGATTATATTGAAAATATGATTAAATGAGGCGA
>JAOWBH010124171.1:0-13839 GCA_028566215.1 Silene coronaria | reverse complement strand
GGCATGGCTGCTGGTGGGTGATGACTGGGGAGGTGGGAGTAACGGTGGTGAGAGAATGTGGCATGACTGCATAAAGGATGAAATGAGGAGTATATGGGTTGGGTCTTGGTTTGGGGTTATCCAATCCTAGTTGGACCCCAATTTGACAAATAACTTTCTTTCACAACCAAAATAATAATTATTTTAATTTCTAACATTATTTTAATAAAAGCTTCAATAAAGAAATGGAGAGAAAATGAACTCCAATTCAATGACACATTCAAATTAACTCGATTCAAAATGACTCACAGCAGCCCTACCCGTTTCCCTCTCACACCAAATCAACGAAGCCCGTCTTTATTAAATCAGTCTTCACTTCTTCACTCCCAAATCACTATTCATTCATTCTCTCGGCCACCTTTTTTGAAATTCCAGATTATCATAATCACAAAGAATAAATACTCTTTTTCCCTTCTTTTACACCAAAATAAACCCAAAAAATCCCTCTTTTTAACTCAGTCTTTCTTCTATCTTTATTAATCAGTGTATAAAATCTAAACTTTTAACAATGGTGTCAAATTCAACATGTATCATAAAAAACCCAGATGGAAATCTGTGCCAAGTTGCTCAAATCCCCCAAAATTTCAACAAACTTTCGAGTAATCGAATTGGGTCATTGAAATTTGATCAAAGTCTGAATCTTTCTTCAATTAAATGGAGTTCTGAAAGAGTTGGGATTTCTGGGTCGTCGAGGGTTTTTGCTGTTTCAAAGAATGTTTCTGGTGATGATGAGAAAATGGATAATCTTGGTTCTGATAATGGTCGTGGTTTATTCTCTGAAGATATCGTTTCTCTTGCTGAGGTAGTCATTTATCTCATTTAATTCTGTTTTTTAATTAATTCTGCAATTGTGGGAGCCATTGACGCACTGAGGTAATGTTGTTACACAAATTCTTTTTTAGGACGAGCATATCTGTTTTAAACAAGAAACGGGTCAAATAGAAAGATGGCACCCTTAAGATAGATATGATCGTCTTAAGAGGGACTAACTGTGATGCTGTTATTGGTGGTGTTGTATGTAGGAACTTTTTTATTTGGACTAGTCTTTTATTCAATTAGGCCTGAATGATTTATTATTTATGATTTGGTCTTCTATATGATTAATCATTTCGTCTACCCCAATCATTTGTTTATCTTTGATTAAAATCTCGCTCACAAAGAATAGTAAAGTAAACAAATGGTTAAGACGGAAGGAAGTAGTTTTTATGTGTATATCGTGGTGGACCAAGAAAAGTTTGTTATGATGTCCCATGGAATAGTTTGAAGATATTAGTACATGAAAATTATCAAATTATAAAATTTTGTTGGGACAAAAGTTGGGCAAAATGCTTAAAAGTTTTGTTCTTTCGGGTGTCGGGGAGCTCCTAATCATTTGGGGTAGATTTTGCAATGTGTGTATGTATTTGTTTATGGGTTAAAACTTGAAAAGAACTGGTAGTTGGGATGATGTAGCATTATATGGTCTGATGTTCATGATTAATGTCTGTACTTGGGTAGCTGTGAAGTGATTGTGATGAAAATTGTGCTTTTCCAGTTTTCCGGAATTTGTAAGGGGATTCATGTAACATATTGGAGTACATTTTATAAGATAATCATTTTCCATGGATCAAAGATTTGATTTTTCTTTAGTTTTGGATTATCATGGAGAAAAGCAAAATGACTTGCTAAACTGGTTGCCTTCGTTGTATGGTGAAGTGTCATTTAATGCAATTTTCTAGCCATTTTTCATGTTGGGTTTTTTAAATACAATCTGGAAGGTGGTAATGGGTCATCCGGTAATAGCCAGTTTGTGTTAACTAGAGTTAAAGTTGCTTATTTCCAAGTTCCAACCTCACTTACCCGATGCGTGAACCCTTGAGGCACTTGGGTAATATTGTTGTCTATCTTCGCTGTGATGCTATTGGTATGCCCGATGCAACGTAGAAGTCTGTAGAACCTTTGCTATTCTTATGTAGTCTGTGAACGGATATATCAAATGGCTGCTTCGACTTTGTTATGATGGCTTCTTTCACATGATGAAGGCTAGTTCAAATCAAAATCAAATACCTTTGAGGACTTCGGGGGATACATCAAAGGTGTTTGTTCCAACAGCAGGATCTGGTGGAGGAACCAGGGCTGGACTGTTCAGGACACCAATCTCTGGTGGAGTTCAGAGTGCTACTTCTGCTCATGGCTTGCCAAGACCGGCACTGGCTGTTCGTAATCTAATGGAACAGGTGAATGATGGTTATTTATATATGAAACTTGATAGTACCCTAATAACAGGACATTCACTAATCAGGTTTATTTCCTGGTGACGGATAATTTTAGGCCCGGTTTGCCCATTTGTGCACCGTCATGTCCCGTATGCATCACCGGAGGCAAGGATATCCATTTGGCTCACTGGTGGATTTTGCCCCTGATTCAATGGGACGTAAGTCAAAATGTGTTAATATCTCTTTTGTTTTGGTTTCTGGTTCCCCTGAAGAAATTTGGGGCTGCATTATGGAGCTTATTAATTTTCATTGCAACTATTCTGGGGCTACTAAAAAATCCCATCAGACGAATACCAGTTAATGAATATCAAGATATCTGCTGGCATGATTGACCTACCTTGTTTTTGTTTTTATCGGAGTTTCTCGTTGTCAGTTTAAGGATATGTATTTCGTAGTCATTTTTGACTTTGAGTTTCTGGTACATTTGAAGTTTGGAAAAACCTAAATTAGACAAAGAAATTGAGGAAGAAAAAAATAGCAAGACATCACTATCCATGTTCTGAGTAGAAGTTATATGACGCTTCTTTTATGCAAATACAGATCCCATTTTCTCCTTCTCTCCATTGGCTATCCATACAAGAAATTTGTTGGCTGATCCACGCTGTACACTTGTTGTACAGGTTTGTCCTGTATTCATTTGTCACTTTACATGATGCTTGGTATAAGTTTTCCATTTAGTTTTTTAATTTACTGTTAGGATTAATAGATACCTGGATGGAGTGGCCTATCGAATGCAAGAGTCACGATTTTCGGCGATGTCTTCCCGCTTCCAGAAGACCAACAGGTAATGCATTTCAATGATTACTCACTGCAAAGTTAAAGAAAGTATTGTTGGGCTACGCACAAAAGCTAAAGTGAGCTTTTTCATCTGGAATCTGGACAACAGCATTACTCTCTTCGTTTACATCATTTCCCCTTTGATTAACTTGGGTGTCATTTGGCCAGTTTGACCCATTAAAATCTCTTAACAGATTTTTTGGTACAAGAATAAAATGTCTATCGGTCATCTTACTTCCATCCTCGTTCCTATTCCATATTCACAATTTCACATCATTCAGTTGGGCTTGTCCACTGTAATTAAGGATTTCCGGCTTTTGTGATTCTATATAGGCAATATAACTATTGTTGTAATCTTTACGTTCAGGAATGGGCTCATAAGCAATACATGAGAAAACATCAACAAGGACCTTCTCAACAGTGGGGGAACTTCTACTACTTCAGGATGCAGAATATCAGGTACTTTTTTCCGTGTAGCTTTTGCTTAGTTAGCGTGCACCACTTATCTCCGAAGATTTACTTTGCAACAACACTTTAGTTTGTTACCTAATTGGGAGTAGGGGAGCATCAATCATGACTAGGAACCATCTCTATGAGGAGAGATTACACACTTGCGCCATCGTAATGTGTTACTGTCTGAAAAATCTTAATGTTTTAAGTGGAGAATGAACTGCTTGGTCAAGATCATCGTCGTTAGTGGCTGGTGCTTTATTTGATACTAACCAAAAGTACTTGTCATTGTTAATTCAGCTTAAATAATGGTAGCCATAATTGTTCCTTTGTTCTTTTGAATTGAGCGCCTGCGGTGAACAACTAAGATATGGTTATATAACGTTTATTCTTATACGGCAGAGTATAACTATAGACAAGAGACAGATGGATATGTCTCGGTATATGATATTTAGTTTGAAAGAAAAACTTTGGGGAGCTTTGTGGTTTCACTGATTTTACTTGGATGGAGGTTTGAATGCTTTTTCATTTCAGATTTGAATGATTTTCATTTTGGTGACCGGAAGTATATAACATAGTCAACTTTCATCTCATTTAATAACCATTTTTCCAACATAATGGAGAGCGAAAATCAATATTAAAGTAAATATAAGGTGAATTTTTCCAGAATTTTGCAAGACTACTTTAATTAATATGTTTTAAAAATCAATTACTCCCTCTGTACCTATTTATATGTTTTCTGAAGGGTATTTTAATCAAAGATAAATAAATGATCGGGACGGAAAGAGTATTTGGATGGAACTTTGGTTATAATAAGATAACTTCTAGATCACCAAAATGAGAAATAACTCAAACTTAAAGGTCATCAATGTGGTGTTATTGAAACTGAGGGCATTAAAGTGAAGTTAGTTCAATTTTGAGAGAGCAACACTTCTTAATTACGATATTGTTGCTTTGCAGCAATTATTTTATTGATAATTTTTGGTACCATAAATGAAGACATGATGGCTTGACACCATTTACAACACCTTAAAATGAGGGGGTCTCTCTTAACACAAGGTCAATAGAGTTGAAATCTGCGTAACTTTACAGGGTTTACACGATGGTACTTGGGCTATCTTATCTCGGATTGCCTCTACTTTTGTTTTAATTTTGTGGACTTAAATTTTAAGCTCATGAGTCACAACTAATCAGCTATGCATAGTAAAGTCTGGTGGCTGATGCGTTCTGATCTGAATGATGTAACCACAGTGATATCTATTTCATTGGGGGCTTTGGAACGGTTGCCTGGGTTGACGTCAAGGAATATGAGACCCTAAGCCCGGATAAGATTGCTCTTGAGGGAGGCGAACAATATTTAAAGGTAAAAATTACTCGTTTGTTTCTTTCTAGTCCTTGTGATCCAAGGGTGCAAGAAAACTAAGAAAAAAAGCCAGGGATTTCAACATTGATCTAATTATACTGAAAAATGTCTCCTGACATACAAATTCACTTTACTTACACGATCACCCAGGAACTCAATGCGATCTTCTCAAAGCCCCTGAGAGAGCTGTTGTCCACTGAAATCGAGGTGGATGATGCTGCTCTCATTTCAATTGATAGCCGGGGAACGGATGTACGAGTCCGTCAGGGTGCACAGGTATTATTTTTTTAACTTTGCTATCCATGTTCTTCTCGTCTTGCCTCTTTTGTCTCATGAAGTCTGGTGAGGTTCTTAGTGATTTTTCTCACTTTAAATAATTCCGTTTGGTGTCCGAGGTTTTGCTAATTCCATTTTGGTGGTTTTTGATGATTCAATAATTTTACTTCAGGGGCTGAGATTTAAACACACACAAAATTTTAACATTAAATATGAAGCCGTTAAGAAACTTGGATTTTGACATAAATTTACTAATAATGGGAAATTTTGTTATACTAACGTGTATGTATAAAACCTTTGTTATATGAAATTAGTTTTGGGTCCATTACCCTTTAGGTCACAAAAGTGGAAAACCACTAAAAAGCTCGAGTGTTGCACTAATGGGAAATTTTGTGAAAACTAAAAACACCGAAGTAAGTTAACTCAAAATTCAGTGCACTTAAAGAAGCATTTTATGTGTTAATTTTGTAGTTCAACATACAAAGGATATCTTTTGAAGAAGGGCGTGTTGTCGAAACTCTGGATGAAGCCAAGGCTGCCCTACAACAGCTGATAAGCAATGGTCGGCCTTACGTGCATAAGTGATTGCTGTGGCATTGTGGTTAGAATGATTGCCTAGCGTCACTAGTAATAAAGCTTTTGGATGAATTCTGTCGCATCCAACTCATGTGTAAACTTAATTCTGTGGGACTTCAGAGTAGCTATACTCGGTGTAATGCAACTTTTATTTATTTATAGTACAAAATAGGTTAGAGCATAAACTAGTTTTTTAGACAAACTTTGGCCCCTCTGTGGTACGAAGTACAAATGAGGACGATCACATTATGTAGTACTCTCCCAATTTGAAACTAGATGGCCGCTTCTGCTTGTAGTTGTCAAAATGATAATCAACGATATGAGATGGGTTATGTAAATTTATCTTTGTCGACGATGATTGGTCACACTTGTAATTTGAAAATGGTCGCTGGCTGAAGGAGATTGACGATATTAATGGCAGCACACAGTCAAATGTATGAGGCTCTACTAATTGGGACAATGTTAGTTTACTTATGAAGCTTGCAAATCTACAAAGATAAGTTCAATCATCGGAATTGGGTATATAAGTTGATTCTGAACCATACGGACATTTTGATTTGTGAATGTGATAGCGGGTGAAGTGTAAATCTGTGTTTGAGCTCGATTAATAGCCCAACGAATGAGTTTCGAGCTTCATCTCAAAGTTATTGCTCCTACTTAATTCTGGTGGCGAAAATGTTGATTTTGGTAAATATTTTCTGACTGTATTCGTCGCTTATCTCGGCTCTGGTGGTTCTCTACACTTTGCGCTTCTTCTCAAAAGTGAGTGCTGTGAACCTGTTCAAACCTATTAATAAGTAATATGAACTGGTTCTATGATACAAATTATAATATGAACTGGTTCTATGATACAGCTCAAGACGAATAAAATTACAAAATGAAATTGCAACTGGATTCTACATCTGCGTTCAATTGCTTTAACACAAATCAGGTATCCAGATTAGATTACAACAGTATCTGTTACACGGCTTACACCTACTACCTCGAAGGTTTGAAGGCTTCCGCTTATGGCGGAATAAGGGGCCATCAGATGTAAACCGCCGTTGAAAAATGCAGACGGTTTACAAGAATAAAAACGAAAACTCAGAGTTTAGCGAGTTCTCATACTTCTAAAAATGAAATCTAAATAAATTACCCCGTGAGCCGACTCGGCCCTATTACAAGTAGATATGCACAGAGCCTCAGACGAAAGCTGGATAGAGGCATTACAAAGAATTGAATAAAAAATACTTCTAAACTGAAACTTCTGTCTCCTATGGTTTCTATCCAGCATTGTTTTGCAAGATATACAGTGATACTCGTGCCCTATAAAAAAAAAAAATCCCGAAAATAAATTACACTAGAAGCTTAGTTTGGTTCTCCACATTTCTCCAATAACCTTCCTTGGGGCTGGATCATCCGGCCCTTTGTCGCGCTGACCCGATGTGAAGTACAACCAACCATTCCAATATCCAACTAATGTTGTTTTGACCCGGTAGGGAAGTTTACCAATCACCGACCACTTCTGAAACAACAAGCCAAGACATGAAACAATAAGATAAGCAAATTGATATTGATCTAGTCTTTTAGCAATGCTATAAAATATAATTTTCAAGGGCGAGGAGCACTGAGTCGGCAAAGCCTTAAGGGCATGTTCAGATAAGGCCCACCTCATGCAAACACGGTGGACTCCTTGCAGACAAATATGTATCTTCATAATGAAATATTATGCAACAATGCTCTTCTTTAGTTTATAATGGAGTAAAGGAGATAAAAAATAGCAATGGGCATTGCTCGTTGTGCCTTATTTACAAAAAGCAACTAAGATGTCTCGAGCTGACTATATATGCTACTGGCTCCCTATGCCTTAATCTTAAGCACGCCATTTGGAAGTGAGTTATACAACATGAAGATTATTTATGCAAGAAAAACCGAGAAATAGCAGTATTAATTACCTGTGTGCCTAGATCAAACCGAAAGATCTCTCTATTGAGGATCATCTTTTTGGTGACAGGATGTTTGTCAGTCGTGCCTCCAACAACAACGATTGAATTATTTACTAAAGCCCAAGCAAACTCTATATGAGAATTAGGCTTTGGCATGGGCGGCAGGTTCTTCCACTTCATATCGCCATCCAGCATATAAACATCCGCATATACAACCTATGAAGGTAGAAATTATATATCATCAGAAGTTCAGAACTCATCTTTCGCATTTGATCCAAGTCTTTAGTTCCACATGTCCAACTAAATAACTACTACCCTGATTACTTTGATGGCAAACTTGTAAAGTCAATTATGAAATTTACTAATGAAATGTACACTTAAGTATGGAGTCGTATTAAAACTGAACACCATTATTCAATGTATAATAAGTGAAACAGGGAAACACAGTTTACCATTAAAAGTGCGAGGAACATCAACACTGTAGCTAAGTATATTATTTGCAAACAGCCTCAAAATGGAATACGCTTGAAAAGTAGGAAAGACAACTAAGAATTGGACTAGTTTCCAATGTAAAGCATAAGGTATTATAAACTCACCTCATGCCTTCGTGAGCACTTAAAGATTGGTGACCCGGGTTTAGCCATGAAGTCGCCCTCCTGGCCACCAATAACCATTAGCTTGTCATCAGCGACAACACACGCCCTGACAGAAAGGGAAAGAAGGAAAAATTAAGAAGTATAGAGAAAGTAAGAGGAATGGACTTGATGATCACTTCAGTAAGGCATACTGCACAAAACTTAAAAATAATTTACATTTCAATTTGTGCAAAGAAAACCTCAGTAAGTTTTTTGAAGCATTGTCCTGTTTGATATGAGTTAAACCATGTTTGTACCAAGCGAAAATCTTCAAAGAATAGAAACCAAACCTGTGAGGTCCACCACGAGGAATAGGGACTTCAGATCGCCACAACTTTTCCAAAGGTTTGCCATCCTTCACTGCCAGGCTCCAATGATCTAGTTCAGGCGTATATCGATTTACACCACTACCTCCCATGACATGGAGCCTTCCTCTCCAAAGCTGGGTGGCTGGTGCATACCTGAGTTCAATCATGGGTACAGATTATTACACACTATGCCAAATAAACTTATATTCCTACGGTATTCATCACAGGGATGCAAACTATGCCAACATAGCCCGAGTTCACTAATATTAGGACATGCATCACAGAAAAACTAGTCCTGAAATCTCATCACAAAGCCTACCTAGGGACTGGTAATGGTGGCAGCTCATTCCACTTCTTAGTTTCAGTGTCCAACACAAATGTATCAGCAGTTGGTCCTCTGCATTGAGGACCATATTGACCATTGACTATATAAATATATCTCCCATCTGTTGCCATCCCTAAATGGGAATGAGCCATCTTCTTTGGCATATCAAACTTTCCTACCCAGGAGTTGTCTGTAAAATTATAAATATCGACATGAGAATGAACCTGTAGAAAATGAATAAAGAAGTAAGGATGATTATCAACCACAGCAAAAAAATAAAATAAAAAAATAAACAACAATAGAGAGGTATGTCTAGTAGATTAATGTGACCAATCTCCAACATAGTATCAAATATCGGTTTCGACAGCGGTACTGGCGAAACTTTAATACAACCTTTTTTTATCCCGCTGGGGAGTAGACCGCATATTATATCAGCGTCTTTTTTTATTTCGGGATCCGATTCTTCTGTTAAAGGAAAGGAGTTTCTGGGAATGGTGACGCTGTGACCTTATGTCGTAATACAAGGCAGATATCACCCCCAAAATATGATATAATTAGTAGTGGTGATCTTCAGGTCCTTCACTATATAGACGGTCACTTTTTGGTGTTGCGACCTTAATTTAATATCCTACTCTCCAGTATGCATATTCGACCCTTATTTCCCCAAGAAAAATAAAACATCCACTCCGGAACTTCAGACCAAATTTTAGAAGTTCAAAAAATGGGAGCAACACTTTAGAAGATTACAAAATGGGAGCACAGAAAAATTCTCCAACACACGAATTTTAAGGTAAATATCTTCAAAGTTTTACAAATTTGGCAATGAGCATTAATCATAAATAAGAAGGTAAAATTCATGGGTCATAGGTCATAGCTGCTACAGAAGTTGCACACCTTAAACCTTTTGGCAAATTGAAGTGTCAAATACAAATGGAAGTTTGGAAGTTTGGAAGTACAGAACTAATCTATTTAGCACCTACTAAATCTAATGTGCAATGTAGGTCTTAGTAGCTACCCGCAAACTGTATAATTCACATATTTATTATCATCGAAAACTTGTATGAAGGGCTCCTGAAGAATTGAAAACAGCAATGTCTGAGTGCAGCTGAGTTATTATAAATTTCTTGCAACAACAGAGTGTATGATGAGAACAACATGGCAATCGCCCAACGAACTCCAGTAAGAAATAAACTAGAATGCGTATGGAAAATAAATAACAAGGCTGTAATGTAAATGGACTAAAAATACGAATAGAAAAAGAGACTCACATAATCTATGGTACCATATCCAGCAAAAACATAGAAAATATTTTTTATTTGTATAGCTGCCCCATCTAAACGTGGCACAGGAGCTGTTGGCATCTTTTCCCACTGTAGTTTTGGTGCTGGCAAATCAGCAAATGTCGCAGAAAGCAGTCTTCCTTGAGCATCATATTTTTTAGGACCTTTACCCTTTACCTGCAATGATCAAATCAACCACATATAGCAAGATCAGTTTTTGCCCTAGATTGAAACTAACCCATTACCAGTACATTCATACTCCCAGAGGACTTGTTTGGATGAAGGGGTTCGGAGGGAAACAAAGAGCAGGGAAACAATTTCCCTTGTCTTGTTAGCAAATAGCCTTGGAGGGATCCATTTTTCGTCCTCCAAGGCATATTAAAATCTCACCAACATAAGAATGATTTTGAGGGAAAACCCAACAAATGCATTTCCCTCTCTCCAACCCTCTCCTTTCCTTCCTTCCTAAAAATGTATCCAAGCAAGCTCAGAAAGACAATCACATGGATTATGATAAATCCTACATGTCTCACACTCTCACGTAGTCACATGACTCACATCCCTTGGAAATCTCGACAGGTTGGGCTTCAACAGGCTCAATATGATGACTCAGAGACTTTAAGGTGATGTTGTATAAGGGAGAAAGACTCTACCATCCCACGCTTAGATAATGAATTCATGTCATTCAAATCCTTTTGATGAAGGAGACGCAGAATCAAAAATATGGTATGGAGTCTTGCTTTCCTTCTATGTTGAGAAAGAGTGTAAACATGAACTGAATAAGAGAGCATAAGGATGTTGAATGTTTTTGTATAGGTCGTATACTAAAGAATCTTAAATACAAAAAAGTTGCTGGAACACATAATTTGAATTTGTTCTGAAGTGACTGGTTACTTTACTTCCTCTTGTACGAAGACAGTGAAAATAACTAACGGATGGTACCGTTAATTTTAGTTATGATAGCCATTTGAGGTCCTTTCTCCTGTTTACTTCCAAATGAACCCTACTTGTAGAGACCAATCACTTTGAGAGGTAAGAGTGAACAATGATTTGAGTATTTTTTTCTCACCATAGAACTCCCAGTAGCCAGAACAAAAAATTTCTACAAATACAACTTCACAGTTCACACACATAGACTCCACTCGGAATCAGCCCTAGGCAAACATGAGAAAAACACTAGAACTCGCAAACAACCATTTTCTTCACACCCCTAGACTCAACTCTTAATACCTCGACCAAAATACACCCTACCAATAGCACTACGCGACTTAAATGCTAAGATCGATCTATCCAACAAAACATAATTACCACATTGCAATAGTATTCATACAAAATCCTAAAATAACATTCTCCTTAACAACTACTTCAAGTACGGAGTACAAGCGAACAACTAACAAGCCTGCTATAACCCAATCCAGACATGCTTAACGACAATTTCGCTTCCTCACCTGTTTTTCCTAAAGAGAAAAACAAATTTATCATCTTAACCTCACCTGCCTCGATCTAAATTCCTCAGATCTCTCCAAGGGTTAGATGCCCTAAACAATACAGAAAAGCTTCAACCCCAACACATTAATCCTCATCATCACTAAAAGACATTTGCACACAGAAGATCGATCTACATTACTCCGACACTTCACTTTGCTTGCGTATAGCGGACACTAGAGGTCTTTGACACTTCATTTTTGGCTAAAAACTTGAAAAGCTCACGGAAAATAACCGTATCCGACACTCCAACACCGCGTCAGAGTAACATAACAGAAAACAATAGAGACCATGGAACACCACAAACAGAAGATCAATTCGCATACAAGTAAACAATAATTGTAGAGCAGAACACCGCGAAATCAACAAAAACAACAGTAAAATCAAAATTAAACAAATTTAATAAAATCAATTAAAATTAAGAGAAGTAGGAGTGAGACCTGAGTATCGGAAGCAGGATTAACAGCTGGAAAATTGGTGGAGACGTATCGGAAAGCGGAGGTAGTTGTAGAAGACGATGTCCAGAAAATATCGACGATGACGGCGACGGCGACGAATGCGAGTAAAGATATTGTGAGTATTAGTTTAATTGATGGTGCCGTATGTTTTTGAGGATTGTGATTTTGGCGAGTTAATCTCATTGCCGAGACGATTAATTGATTGATTGATTGATTAATTGAATTAGGAATTTGGGATGACTAATTTGATTAAATAAAAAGCGCGGCACACAGGAATAACGGTTGATTTCAAGGGGTACCTTTTTTGAGTGTTTGATTTGTCGGTCATTCCGCGGCTACCTTCATCCGGTTTTAATTTGTATCCGATGCTTCTTTATTCTTTACTCTCTTTCGGGTTTTAGAAATCTCGAAAAGGTCTATTCAGAGAAGCGATATCAGCAATGTTTTGGAAGGATCGTCAACCCACAATCTTGTATCAATTATTAACGGAGTAGCATGAGCTACCCTGCAAATTGAGTAAATGTCTTCGTAAATCAAGTGATATCGCTTCTTCATTCCTGTCTTCCGCCGTCGCAACTCGTTAACCACTGAATCAATTTAATTATTTGTTTACCTTTGATTAGGACCGGATGAAATATTTATTATCGGGTTATTAACTGGTTTGAGACTTTGAGTCAATAAGGTATTATTGTATTGGTCAGGTGTAAAATAAAATTGATATTTTAAAAAAAAAAAAATTGAAGCTGTCAGTTTAGAAACTAGTAGGTTCTGTTTTATCAAGTCAATTCGACTTCTTAGTGACAACGCCAAGATAAAGAACTAATAGTGCTATTGCTCTAATAAACCGTCTTTTCAAAGTTTTTGTGACGTTAGGTTGGATTTTGTAAAGTTTGCGTTAGATTTCTTTCTGTTTATAGTTGAATCAATTACTTCTTCCATTTCCGCCCTTTCAATTAGGAGGAATGTGACAATGTAATTTTGATAAAGGGAATGATACTTAAAAAACGAAGGGTAATTAGTCCACCAACTTTACCATATATACCAAATAAATTTTGTAAATGAACAATTATTTTGGAATTTTTTTTGATAAAAGGATAATAAAAATGTAATCAAGGAGTGTAGGTCAATGTCAATTGAATTCCGACAAATTTTTATTGGTCAAATATCAAATCATATTGATAATCTCAAACGAATATATAAATGTATAGGGCTGTTAAGGTTCCGATTGGAAAACGTTTTAAACTTGATATTGACGGGCCTTGTGTAGGTAACACTAAATCAAATTGCTACTCGTAAGTATTTATTAAGTTTGAGAGGCCTTAGACGTAGAGTTTAGTTTAGAACCACTTTGGACAAAATCCATAAATAGGAATAATCCCAGATGTGTGAAACTCTAGTTCAAAAACACTAGATTGTAGATTAGCGGCGGTCATGCATTGCTGTTGCACCAGCTATTAATCAATTTTGCATAATTGCATGTACGGAATAATAGAGAAACTCTTGTTGTGGATTTGTAATATTTGTTCGAGTTTACACAAACAAGTAAAATTAGAGTTTGAAGGTGGGTCGAATAAGTGATTTTACTGATATTTTAATAAGTAATTGGATAGAGATGCTTAAAGAGTAAAAGATGCATGTAATAATGAAGAGAAAAAGGATTATACATCGGATGTACTACCTCCTACTT
>JAOWBH010124061.1:0-13840 GCA_028566215.1 Silene coronaria | reverse complement strand
TTATACTTTAACCAAAACTATATAATATTTACATTAAAGTCCCTTGATCGGGTCCATCACACGGTGCTATTGATTTAAAACTATATAGTATAATTAATTTGTATAAATTACTTTAATTATTACATTGAATTCACTTGATTTATGGATTTATATAATATGTATTGATTGATTGTTTATGAACCGAGTATCAAACTATCAACTTTCCTATGTGGTAAACTAGATCAAGTTGATATGGGTAAGTTGTATAGTAGTTTAATTCGTTGTTTTTGGTATAGCTATTTAATTTATGGCTTTTTAAGTTACGAAAAATTCGTACTCGTATACTTTATCAAATAAATGACAAAAATTTAAATTTATGAATTATTGTACCAACTAAAGCATATATATGAGTTACGAAGTATAAATTATTAATATAGAGAGGCATGACTCGAGTTCGACCGTAAAATTTCATTTGAGCCGAGCTCGGGCCTTGATTTTCAGAGCTCTACGAGCTTTGAGCCGATCTTGAGCTCGAACTATGTGATATGAGCCGAACCTGGGCTCATATGAGCTCGATATCAGATTGGCTCGGTTACACCCCTACCTAGGGCTGCCATATGCTTCAATCTAGTCGCTATTGCAGCAAAGGCGCCCTCTCAACACACAAACTTTCGTCCAATCGTGAGAGTTTGGATGCGGTGGTTCAAAGCCCTTGCCTAGGGTTGGACGTGGTGGTTCCACGCCTTACCCCATTTCCTTTTTTTTTTTTTTTTTTTTTTTTTTTTTTTATATATAAATCAATTTGCTTAACGATGTTTCGATTATTTAACGCCGATTAGTATAATTTGAGTATTTTAAAGTTGTTTCGATTAATTTAACTAACGTTATACTTTAAATTGAAGTGTTTGGAGTAGCTTGTTAATATTGTCGATATAATTGTAGACGATTCGTTGTTGTTGACGGGAAATTTAAAATTTTAAAAGTGGTTGGGCTAAAGTAATGCATAAGTTTGGCCCGTTAACGAGAAGCACCTGACCCAACTCATATATCTAATTCACAAACATCGGCCCAATCGTGACACAACCCCCAATCCAACCGGAAAATGAACTCCGACGATGGCGATTGTCGCGCAACAACCGCCGATTCGCCGGAAATTCCTCAAATGACGACTATCTCCCTCCATTCATTCGGCGATTCCTCTGACAACAAAGATGGCTTCACAATTCAAATCATGGAGGTTCTCTCCCCCTCTCTCTCTAATTTTGATTTTGATTTTTTTCTTCAGATTTCAAGCGATTTATTGAAAATCACAGAACATGCGAGAAGAATACGGAATGTTTGTTTGGCCGTGTAGTGTGATTCTTGCTGAGTATGTTTATCAGCATAAGTCTCGCTTTTCTGGTGTTTCTGTTGTCGAGGTAAAACCGTCCTACACAAGTATTTGTGTTCTTTTATACCCCTCCGTCCCGGTAAAACCGTCTTACACATGTATTTGTACTTGTAATTCAAAAACGGTTTTATAGTCCAACAATATTACCTAAATTCTTCAATTGATTCTAGTTAGGAGCAGGAACGTCACTGCCTGGACTGGTGGCGGCAAAAGTGGGGGCTGATGTTACGCTCACCGACAATGCCGAGAGACCTGAGGTCATAACTACGTCTTCTGTAGCTCTTTATATTGTTACATGATTGTTAAACCTATAATTGTTCACAAATTCTTGTTTCATTCGGACCATTTTCGTCTTTCTAAGAAGACGGGATTTTGTGATCATTTTATGGTCAAATGTAACCAGAATGGTCCAACTAGTTTACAGCTTATGGTAACTTGTTTTCCGTAATTGGTCATATTTGGCGGGATGTAATATGGTCTCAAAATTTCGTCTTTTTGGAAAAAACCAAAATGACTCGTCTTAAGGGAGACCAACTGAAAGTTGTTTGATCCTTTGTTCCTTATCGTGTATACGGTGACTTAGTTCTTGTGCTACAGGTGCTAGATAACATTCGGAGAGTTTGCGAGTTGAATATGTTGAGCTGTAAGGTATTGATCTCTGATCGTTGCGACACATTGCTTGACCTTTTGAAAACATAGCTGAAGGTGTAGGAGGCTAATGAATTTAAGAAGAGAACTTTATCCCGTCTTTTCTATTTTTTGTTTCCTCTTTCTTCCACCGATTCATGTCTTTCATTCACTTATTTGGCAATTTGCTCATTTATGTAGGTACAGGGACTTACTTGGGGAGTCTTGGATGCACCGATATTTGATATGCATCCCAATATTTTACTTGGGGCTGACGTATTGTACGATACTAGTGGTATGGACACTATGACAGATTACTGGAATTGTCGTTTTATTTTCGTTTTATCCTGTAAAGGTGAAAGACTCATTTTTGTCCCTGTATCTATGCGCTAGCTTTTGATGATCTCCTCAGCACTGTGGCGTTCTTGCTTGAAACCACTCCGGGATCGGTTTTCATAACAACTTATCATAATCGGAGGTTTGTATCTTCTAATTTCTCCTTTGATGAACAATACATCAATAGACCTTTCCTTTGGCGCTCTATCTTACAGTTAACTATACACAGTGGACATCATCTTATTGAATACCTGATGTTCAAGTGGGGTTTAAATTGCATTAAACTAGTGGATGGCTTCTCGTTTATGCCATCTGATAAAGCATCTGGATTAGGTGGCAACATCCAATTGGCTGAGATCGTATTGGATATCCTATAGAGTAAGGTACTTGCTTAATCGATACATTGACCTGGTTTATCTTTGGCTTGTATTTTGTACATTATTGATTTGTTGATTTCTTCTGTGTTTCAGTGAATTTTTTTCAGTTCCTCAAGAGTGGCTAATTACCGTGTTTAATTTTTTCTATGGGGTCCCACGCCTCATGACGCATGAGCTTTAGTGCTTACCAAAGTTGTACGAAGGAGAAATGCACAGCAAAGCCTGATCTGGTAGTCAAGAATCAGTTTTACTTGGCAAACGAAATTTACGTGCTTCTGTCGAATAATGAGGTTTACTTACTGCTACCATGTGGCATAATGTATACGAAGCACTTTATGAGTAACATATTTTTTTCGTTTTACGACTCGTTCATGTGTTCTTCTTTCAAAGAACAATTGTTTAATCTTTAACCTGGTGTTGAGTCCTGCTGGCTGAGAACATTTTCACATTGAAACCTTCTTTCTGTAGTGAGGAAGTGCAGTGAATCTTGGTTGTACTCTCAGAGTTGCATTATGTTATGATCCCGGAGGATTTGCGATGCAAAAACAATGACCATTTTGTGTTATCAACTGCTGACCTGAGTGTGTTTTATGACAGAGAAAAGAACAAAAGCTTGCCTATATTTTGTTATGATAAATATTTTTGCTTTATAAGTTGGGAGCAAATAAGGTAGACCTTGTGGGCATTCTTTGTCAGAATGCCTTAAAATATCTCATTCTTGCAAACACTCTTAACGATTAACAAGTAGACATCGTAATTCATGGGGTTTCAGTTGATCCTTCGACAATTCTTTCTAACTTCATGTCCTCCAGTAATACTGCTCATCCTGATCATAGACTTGACAAAAGCCTCATTGAAAGCTTCCTGGGAACCAGCAAAGTGTTGAACTAACTTTCTGGTGTGTGGAGCTGTGAGCAAAGCTTCGTCTGAAGAAAACAGGCTCTTTCCTTGAAGCATTAGCTTGTAGTATGTGTTGTCAAATGTCGTTGGGGAGGTATCCATATTTGAACCGGCATTTTTTACTTTGTTGTGTGCAGGGCAGACAGTTTTCAAGCTAGCGGCAAAGGAAGGGTTAATTGAGGGATCGATGTCACTGTTTGCGTTGAAGTTGTGTATACGGTTTTGGAATGATGAACAGTGGGAGAACCCTAGACTGTGACCCCCTGCAGAAATTCCAGGCTAAGTTTATACTGTTACTCTTGAATTGTCGCATGTGAAAATCGGAATAATGTCAACTTACGCGTAACTTCTGATACCTGAAAGAGCCACCAGATCTCGGAGGTTTAGACCCCTCTGAGCGAAACTTTGTTGGAGTTGTGATAGGTTGAATGTGGGTGCTGGAAGCGTTCTTGTTTCACTGGCAAGGGATGTTCTCCCATCTTTCCTTCCTTTAGGCACATCCCAAGTGGGCCCACCAGACTGTGTGAAAGTCAAAGACAAAACAGAGAGAAATAAGAATACATTATGTGCTTTAGTTTTGTTATAGCATCCATCATAAGATTTACAGGTCATATGAAACTACTTCAGTTCTCTTATTGTCGATTTCTCCAGTCTCGTTTGGTATTTTACATTTTTAGGCAACGCAAGAATACGTGCTCAAACTCCCCAATCATCACTATTCACAACCTGCCAAGTGCCAGCCATGTAAGGTAAGAGGGTTAGATACTTAGATGTAGAGTGCCCTTGTGAGCAAATCATAGAGACAGAGAAAGTTGAGTCCGAGTTTTTGGGTTAGCTTTGAACCATCATGTCTGGTCGTATTTTTCAAGTTTATTTGGTATCAAAATAATGTGGTATCATAATTGTACACTTACGAGGGCTACCGAATCCCTTGCTGCTAAGGCCAATATGTCAGCACATGAGACCACACCAGGGCATGCAGCTTCTACTGCCTTTTTCGCATTATCAATGACAAAAAATGCATGCAGCGATAGATTTGGGGGACCTGATTTCTCCACTATGCTACTTCCAGCAGTATCCAGCAGCACAGAAGCATCACACCCCTACATATTCACAACTTCTTCGTCGATTAGAATACATACACAAAACATGAAAATCAAACATATACTGCTGTAAAGTGGGATATAAATACTCTTATGAAGCAGTCATGGAAATGCATGCGAAGCAATGCTGCTGGAACTGTTTTATCTTCACTGAAAGCTTCTTTGACTATGTTTGTGATAATATTGTCAACATCAGGACACTTCTTACTGTAGTAATTCAAGCTCAGAGCATTACCGAGAGAAAATGCTGAGCAGATCACAAGTGAGCTGAAGAGAACTAGTGGAATAGCCATGGTGAGTATTACTTTTATACGAGAGTTTTGTTTATTACTATTATTGTTATTGTCGTTGCTGTTGAATATGATTAGCATTTAAAGGGTATTTATAAGTGTATCTAAAGAGAGATTGAGAGATGGGATGTTTGGTTTACCAGTGAATTAGTTAAAGCCTCTTGGTGATGCTGACTGAGGAGTAGTATTGAAGCTATCTCAACACTACATGACAATGCAGGCCATATCTTTCCTTTTTAATTTTAATAATGCAGTGTTAACTTACACTAAAGCCTCAGTACTCTCTTTAAAGTTGAGAATTTAGTAAGTTGAGAATTAGAGACATTCCACATCTATCAGCTAATCTTAACTGTAATTTTTGTATGGCACGGTCTCGACTCTCGCACGTGAGACTTATCCTTATGTTTTAAGTATTCCTTGTTTAGTTAACATTTAACAAGTCTCTTGACAAACCGTCTGCTACATCTGCCCCATTTAACTAAAGGATCACTTATTAATCGTTATCCTGAAAAAATACTGAACTAAAACCACCTAGAATAAATAATATATGTGGCGATGTCATATGAAGTTGTGTTCAACTGTTCAAGTATAGGGTTAATAGGTTAGTCTTATACTCTCTATGTGTGAACTCTTATTATACAAGATAATGTTATTCTTGCCATTTTTGAGACATTGTTCTCTTGTAATAATACACGCAACATTTTATCCCTCAATTTTCCTGGCAAACCTAGCTCGTAGCCTGATTTCTTAGGCGTCTGTTATGTTATTGATGTGCAGGTTTGTGCGGAGAGCCTAATGTCAGTGAAGATGATATTCGGACTGTGGTGATGGTATCACTTCAATAAGTAAAGTGGCATATTTGTTTCTCTTACACTGTGTTACAAGAAATGTGGGAGTAATGTTTCTGTTTGTTCACAAATTAGAGCATTTAGGATGCTTTTCATCAAAATTGCTGGTTGTATTCCTATTTACGAGACGTATATTTTTCTGTAATTACATAGTTTAAGCAAAAGTTAATAGAATAATTTTTTCATTAGATGGACAAGAAGATGGGACTAAAGAGCACATGGATGTGGTTGCCAGATTGCAATTTAGTTATAGTTGAGCTTTCAAGTTCGTTATAGCGTTTAGTGTGATGTAGTAAACTGGAGCCTCACCACTATCTAGTATCTACCGACTACAGTGAGTAACAAATTGACTACTTTAGCAATGTCCTACATACAGCCTTTCTTTTGCCAAATTTGATTTTGACAGGGTTATACCGGAGTACAGAGCTAGTTCACATAGAGCTTGTACAAATGACAAATTGTTGTATCGGATGGTCTTAGTTTTTTTTTTTTTTTCCATCTTTTTAATAAAATTAGCCCATGAATAAAAGCGTCAATAAAGTTTAATTTTTAATAGTCCAATATATTGTTTTTCATAATAATAATGCAAATGATAAAAGACTTTCACTAGACGTTTGTTTAGCCTTTAGCTTGTAGAAATAGAGAGCACAAATAGGATCCTACCCTCTGTTGCATAGTAGTATTATAAAACAGGTCCATATATTGTATATCAAACTATCTAAAGCCCAATAAAAATAAAAATAAAAATAAAATATACGCATCATCCCTAACCGCAATAAACATACAATCACTTAAAATCCTTCTCTAAATCCCTCTTAATCTTTTTCCCTAATTTTGATTCGAAAATACGAGCTAATTCTAAATATGACTATGAACTCGTAAATTGTACACAAATGACGAATATGAGATTCTATGGGAAGAATACGAGCCAGTATCAAAAGAAAAAAAAAATGCTAATAGAGTAAGGCTTACCATACTAGTAAAAAAATGCCTTACCATACTAGTAAAAAAATTCAAAAAAAAAATTCCATGGCCAAATTAAGCGCTCTCCGACTTCCTTTTTTTCCCTTCACAAATTTTGCTGGTCTTTTTGAGAACTACAAGCTTAAGAAAAAAAAATTGTCAACATTGGGAACCCGTGGGTAAGAAATATGGCTACTCAAAGTTTAACCAATGAAAAATACTTTGATTTATAATAACCCAAAGCTACAGGTTCTGGCAATAATTTTTTTTTTCCAAATGTAGCTCTCGAAAAGACGAGCAATTTGGAAAAAAGAATCGCCGCCTTTTGAATTCAGAAATACAAATTATGGTCATTTGAAGTTTTTCGTTTGGAAAAATGGGTATTTCGTGCAAAATGGCAAAACTCAAAAGTACCACGTGAATTTTCCGAATTTTATTTCCGTAGGTTGTTTGTGTCTAAATTTTCTTTTCTTACTTTGTAATTTCAATTTCTAACCCGTGAAGATTAGCCTAAGGTTTTTGCGTTAGGACTCGTAAGTGTGTTGATAAGAGAATCACGACTTTCTATATATAATGCATTTATGCATGGCATGTATTTTTTTTTTTTTTAGGGAAACGACCCCGAAAGGCATTACTTCATTAACTATAAATCAAATAAAGCAGTCGAGTTTGCAGACGTTGGTAAGCCATCATACCATACGACTCTAGGTACAGCATGGGCCAAAGCACGAGCTACATAATTGTTCAGACTACTCGTAAAAGACCAAATAACTGACTCAAACTCATTACAAAGCAAAAAGATATCATCAATAATCAACGAAAAAAATACTTCCTCCAATGCTCTTCACTTTCAGTGCATCAACAACTTGTAAACAATCGCTCTCCATCATTAACTTCATGTGTCCGTGCACTAACGCTTCTTGAAGCCCGTCTAATACCGCCACCGCCTCCTCAATACATGGATCCCATCCCACCTCTCGAGCAACCAACAAGCCCCAAAGAACCACCCCTCGATCATTTCGGCACACCTCTTCCATATCCACACCTTCCGCTCCCTTCACACCAGCATCAACATTAACCTTCACATACTCCTCCCCTATTGGCTTCCGACCCTCCGCAACCTGTCCCCCCCACCTCACCTCTCATCTTCTCGCCATTTCTTATCAAAGACGCCTTCCCCTCCGTCAACTCATAGAGCACATCTTCCACCCACTTCACCACTTTCTCCAGATCAACACTCACCCTATCAAAAGAAACTTTGTTTCGGTGCTCCCATAATGCCTAACACCCCATCATGAATTTGTCGCACTCCTCCACGTCCATGACACGCCAACTTTCCTTAGTCCATTCCCGAACCCCTCCTCCACCGCCCTCTTCCTCACACGCCAATGCCAATGCATCCCACACCCACTTCGCCACCCCACAATCCCGGAACAAATGGAGATAAGACGCATTACAAGAACAACAAAAATAACAAAAAGAGGACTCACCTTTTACTCGATAAGCAATATTGTCCATTGTTGCCAGCGCTCCGCTACACAGTTGCCAGAAAAAAAGCTTGACACGAGGCCACACAAGAACTTTCCAGAGTCAATTCGACAGCCACCACTCCCTTTCCCTCTCCGAAGGCCCACACATATCCATCGACTCTCCAGATAGAACCTTATAGGCCGACTTCACATAGTTCCATCCCTCTCCAAACACCAAAACCACGTATCACTTGCAACATTCGGGCTAAGATGAATATTAAGAACACGCTTCTTTTTAAAAGGAAACAACAACGAATTCAGTTTTCCTATGTCACACCCCCTCCATTCGGTACCATCAAATCTGCCACAACCATTCCTTCATTCCCCTCCCCACACGGTGTGATCACCTTCCCCGTTTGAGTCCCAGGAAGCCAAGATTTCCTCCACACTCTCGTATCACTCCCATGTAATACTCCGTATTTCTATGGGTTGAGACTCGATCGAGTATAGTGCACTCGGTCGACTACCGTGTACTCGACCGAGTACTGTGTCGAGGCAGACTTAATTGGCTAATAGAGTGTGTGCACTCGGCCGAGTACGCGAGGTACTCGATCGAGTAGGATGCACTCGATCGAGTGCTTCTGGCACTCTACCGAGTGCCGGTTTATTTAGCGGAATCCGAACGTTTTGATTAGGATGATTGAGGAAGCATTATAAATTACAATCAGTCGGCAGTTTAACATTTCTAAAACCTAAAACATTCTTAATCACTCTCCCTAATCATTTTAATCAATCTCTAAGTAAGTTTTGGCTCGATCGTTCGTCAGATTTCCTCTCTTGCACACTCTCGCTCGTAGTAAGTCTTGTTCGTTATGATTATTATTATTCATTTCAATCTTGTTAAACTCTAGATCAGTTTGGGATTAGGGATTTATAATATGTTGATGATTGTTATAGTAATAGTAATCGGCATTGCTTTAAGTGACGAATTTGTTGAGGAGCAATTATAGTTGATTGTTGTTGATTTTGGATTTGCTTTCGAGGTAGGGTTTCTCTACTCAGTTATCATTTTGTTATTGTGTGATATGGCATGTATTATTTGATGATTGATTGATTGATGATGTTGAGGAGTGGTGTGGTTGTGATTTGTGAGGCCATTATTGGTAGATGAACTTTACCCCCATGAGTCACCCCTTGTGACTCTCATCACAAGGGGGATGTGCACATTAATGATTTGGGTTCGCTCGTTGCGATGAGCGAGGATTTGGTGGCTAGGCCGTGGTCTCCCATTGGCGGTGTGGATTACCCGTTGCAATGGGTAATCCATCTTGTTAGTTGATGGTGATGAAGGTGATAGTGATGGTTGTTGTTGCTATTGTTGTATTATGCTTTTGGTTATGATTGTATGATGATGTACTTGACTGTGGTGGCTTGTTGTGTGTTTCTTTTGCTTCTGCTGTGATCCATTCGATATTGTCGTTGAATGGTGAGCAGTGTCTTTAGCAAGTGATCATAGTTGAGCTGCGCTGGGGACGAGGATGGGATCACTTAGCTAGTTTTCTTTTAGCTTCGGCTGTTTTAGACATTTGTTATAAAGTTTTCATATATGGCAGATTTGTATTTTGAATTTTTGACGTTGTAATCATTAAACCTCATGCGTATTTAATAATCTTCGATTATGGTCTATTTGATATAACTATCTCGGATAACCGAGACTGTGGCGCCCTTGGTTGTTAGGGAAGACTTTGCTAAAAGCTCCTTGTTAAGTATGGGTGTTACAAATTGGTATCAGAGCGACGATTTTGGAACGTAAAACCAATGAATCTAATGAACGTAGGGTTTTCAATAAAATGAACCCGTGATAGGAACTACCGCAAAGGTTTGGGAGACGTCCCGAGATCGCACTTTGCCCTTTCAATCTCTAGCTGGTCACTTTGGTAGTCATAAGGGAGAGGTTGCAAATATTGCGTGTATATCTGATTGGTATTGTATGATTGTTGTTATATGTTTTGTGATGTTGAGGAGTATGGATGAGATGATATGCTGAACATGAGTATCCATTTTATGTGAGCTTTGTAGTAGCATGTTAGTTGTACATAGCGAAATTGGAGGACAAGGAGCGTATGTTGCATGACTCGACCGAGTAGCGCAGGGGACTCGACCAAGTGCTGAGCACTCAATCGAGTGCCTCTTACACTCGACCAAGCGTCGTTTTAATCTAGATTCTGTCATCTTCTGGAGTTGTAGCACTAGACCGAGTATTGTGGATACCGATCGAGTGGTGCGCACTCGGCCGAGTGTCCGTTGACTCGACTGAGTGTGGTTTTCATGAGATTTTGGACTGCATTCTGGACTGTTAGTACTCGAGTAGTGAGGGGACTCGATCGAGTTGGTAGGACTCGGTCGAGTACTAGAGTGACTCGACCGAATGCGTTTTTATAAGTATTTCGTTTTGATTCTGGAGTTTGAGCACTCGACCGAGTACGATGTGTACTCGTTCGAGTGACCGTGACTTGGTCGAGTGTTTTCCAGTCACTCGACCGAGTGTCTCGGTTGGCAGGCGAATTATTATTTGAGCCGTAAGCTATGCGCTTATGTTTGTTTTACTAATGAAGCTCAAAGCTGCCGCCAAAGAGACTATCTGCTAATGAGGTGAGGGCTAGCGAGATGACGACTACATAGATCGTAAGGATGCTAGAACAAAACGAGTCGTTGAAAGAGGCACTTAAGAATATAGCTAATGCCAAGAAGGTGGTGGTGGATGCGGTTACCCTCAGTAACTCCTTCGCTCGTCACCGTCCGACGAAATATAGAGGAACTGAGCCGCCCAATAAGTTGGGAAATTACATCCGGGAGATGGAGAATATCTATGATGTTCTCAACTTCCCTGATAATCTTAAGACTGATCAGGCCGCCTTCTATCTGGAGGATCAGGCTGTGTTATGGTGGCATAAGGAGAGTCAGGCCATGTGTGCATACTAATGGGATGAGGGGTTCGAGGCAATTTCGTAGACTGATTTTCGTAGGGAGTTACGAAACAAATTCGTACCCGAGCATGTTCAGGCATAACTAAGGGCGGAGTTTGATTCCTTTGTCATGACTGACGAGATGACAGTGGCAGAATACTACGTGAAGTTCAATGAACTGTCATCCTATGCGGAGGAAAAATTGGACCTCAGCCAGAAGATGTTAGCACTCAGGTTCGAGAAGGGTTTGACCCTGAAGATTCTCCATAGTACCCGACTGGGTTGAACACCGACTTGGAAGAGGTTTATGAGAGCAGGCAACGCGGAGCGGTTGGGTAAGATGTTTCAGGATGCTGAGAAAATGGGGAATGAGAAGCGCAAGGCGGAGAGTGATGGGGGTGGTTACTCCAACTCTAAGAGGGGTAACTACAACCGTAGCAAATTCTATTCTGGAGGTCCTAGCTATGGTAGTGGGTCATAGTATAGGGGCAAGGGGACTCGCGGTTACAACAACAGTTCGGTTTTGACTTACTACAAATGTGGCGGAACGGGCCACAAGATATTTTGTGCACCAATGGCAATATAGGAGGATATCAGCGAGATTAACCGAGCAATTCTTTCAAATCTCAGAGTATGGCTAGCAATCGGGTGTCGGGCTCGTGGGGAAATCACAACAATTCAATTGGCGAGGGAGGATCTTATCAGCGTTATAATAATTATGGCAAACAAAGTTTGGCTGCTAAGTCGACTGTTTCAGCTAGTACAGTTCGGTAAAGATCATTGAAGCTGTGACTATGAAGTCTTATTTGAGGAAGAGGAGTCCTACAATTTTGTGCCACGTCCGGGATACTTGGGTGGAAGAGCCTTCCGCATTTAGTATTCTGATAGTGGACGATTTCCTTGATGTTTTTCCGGAGGAGATTCTAGGGTTACCACCGAAGATAGACATTGATTTCAGCGTTGAGTTGAAACCGGGGACAAGACCTATCTCTAAGGCTCTGTACCGGGTGGGACCGAAAGAGTTGGAAGAATTGAAGAAGTAGTTGAGTGAGCTACTAGATAAAGGGTATATTAAACCAAGTGTGTCACCGTGGGGCTCACCAGTACGATTTGTTAAGAAGAAGGATGGGAGTTTGAGACTGTTCATTGAGTATAAGAACCTGAACCATGTGACCGTGATGAACAAGTATCCTCTGCCTAAGATTGATGACCTTTTTGATCAGTTGACTAGAGATGGGGTGTTCTCAAAAATAGATTTGAGATCGGGGTACCATCAATTACGAATTCGAGATGGTGACATTCCTCAGACAGATTTTCGATCGAGGTATGGACATTATGAGTTTGTGGTAATGCCATTCGGGTTGACTAATGCACTAGCAGTGTTCATGGATCTTATAAAACGAGTCTTTAGTCAGTCCTTAGATCGATTTGTGGTGGTTTTCATTGATGATATCTTGGTCTATTCAAAGAAAAAGGAGGAGCACGCGGAGCACTTGAGGATTGTTTTGCCGACATTGCGAGATAACCAGCTTTATGCCAAGTTGTCGAAGTGCGAGTTTTGGCTTTAGAAGGTGGCTTTTCTGGGCCATATGATTCTAAAGAGGGCGTTGTCGTGGATCCGAGTAAAATTGAGGCTGTGTCGAATTGTGCAGCACCGAAGAATGTGGCTAAGGTTTGGAATTTCTTAGGTTTGGCGGGCTATTATCGTCGGTTTGTGAAATACTTTTCCAAGATCGCGAGACCAATTACGTCTTTGATGAAGAAAGATACTAAGTTTCGCTGGGATGAGAGTTGTGAGTAAGCATTCCAAACCTTAAAAGGGCATTTGTCTTCGTCTCCTATCTTAGCTTCGCCAAAAGAAAGCGAAAATTTTGAGGTATATACCAATGCCTCGAAGTGTGGGTTGGGTTGTGTCCTTATGCAGAATGGGAGAGTCATTACCTATGCTCCGAGAGAGCTGAAGTCACACGAAATGAGCTATCCTACTCACGATTTCGAGTTGGGCACTGTGGTATTTGCTTTGAAGATTTTGAGACACTACTTGTACGGAGCAATATTTAAGGTGTTTTCGGATCATAAGAGCTTTAAGTATGTGTTCATTCAGCGTGAGTTTAATATGCGTCAGAGGAGGTGGATGGAGCTGATGGGTGACTATGACATGGAGATCATCTATCACGAGGGTAAGGCGAATGTGGTAGCCGCTGCATTGAGTAGAAAGAGTGTACAGTCCTTATGTACCGCAATGTCCTTGATAAAACTAAAGGAGGAAGTGAGGAGTATGGGTATCTGCATGATCCGGAAAACAGATACCATTAATGACTTGACCGTGGAGCCTGAGTTTTATGACGAGATTCGTACAAAGCAGTTGGATGATCCAAAGATTCGAACAAGGAAGTAGATGGTAGAAAAGGGTACTACGTCGAGATTTACTATCCATGCGGACGGGGGCATTTAGTTCGATAATCGGTGGTGTGTGCCTAATGACAGTGAATTGAAGAAGGTAGTTCTGAATGAGGCTCATTGTACTCCGTATTCCATCCATCCGGGTGGGGACAAGTTGTACAAAGATTTGAAGAAGACCTTTTGGTGGTC